>PVJC01022952.1:0-26788 GCA_004026665.1 Murina feae
TATAAACCTACTTAAGGTTTGAAATGGCTGCAGGACAACAGTGATAGTAATAACAGTGTCTGACAGGCTCAGGGTTGCACTTTGTAATTTACTTAACCTTATCTGACTTTATAGGCCTGGCAGCTGTGTCCAGGGAGGGTGAGTGACCTGCCTGGGGTCACACAGCCGTGGGATTCTAACCCCGGCTGCTGCCCAGAGCCCTGCTGCCCAGAGCCCGCCCTTCCCTCTCTCGTCCTGGGATTTTTTGTGTTTTGGGATAACTTTTCAGCAGAGCCCCTTTCTTTCTTTCTTGATTCCTCACCTGAGGGTATTTTTCCATTGATTTTTAGAGAGAGTGGAAAAGAGAGAGAGGGGGGGGAGAGAGAGAAACACATCCATTGTTTGCCTCCTGCACGAGTCCCGACCAGGGCCTGGGCCTGGGCGGAGGCTGCAACCGAGGTCCGTGCCCTTGACCGGAATCGAACCCGGGACCCTTCAGTCTGCAGGCCGGCTGGTTGAGGGCGGCCCAAGCCTCGAGGGGCTTGAGTGCTGAGGTGACCACCTTGTCCCTCCCACGAAGGTCAGAAACCCAAACAGGAGCCACTCGGAACCACACAGAGGCTGTGTCTGTGCTCGCTACGCCAGCCCATGCGCTGCAGCGAGGCCGGCGTCTTTCCGGGCCGTTCCTTCCCCTGCCCGTGGCTCGGAGCTCCGTCGGCTCCCGGGCTGCGGGTGGTACCGGGTCGCCATCGTTAGACCCATTTTCCAGCTCCATCCGCGACACCCGCTGTGCAGTGGGGGTTGGGCAGGTGCCACCTGCAGGCCTCCCCGAGCCCGGGGTCAGGACGCACTTCTTGGAGGGCTGCCCCGGCCGCGGGCCAGGCTGCATGTGCCACAGAGGCCCCGGGTGGCTGCTCTGTGCTGGGCCGGACGGGTCAGGGCAAGAGGGGCCAGTTCCTCTCCCTGCAGCCAGCCTGGTGTCCCCGTGGCCTCCTGGGGGCGGGGAGGGGGTACACGGCAAAGAAGATGCCAGGGCCTTGTGGGCCCCACGGAGCCGAGAGATGCTGGTTGTGGAAGAGTGCAGGGTGGGGAGGGGCAGCTCTAGTGTTGGGGACACCCACTTTATTTTATTTATTTTTTAAAAATATTTTTATTGACTTCAGAGAGGAAGGGAGAGAGAGAGAGAGAAACATCCATGATAGAATCAATGATCGGCTTGCCTCCTGCACGCCCCCCATCAGGATCGAGCCCACGACCCGGGCCTGTGCCCTGAGCGGGAATCGATCTGTGACCTTCTAGGTCCTAGGTCGACACAGCCTCTGAGACACGCCAGCGGGGTCAGGGGGGCACTCACTTTAGGTAGAAGAATCAAGGGTGGTCTCTGAGGAGGTGGCACTGCAGCTGAGACTGATGCCTGAGGAGGAACCAGCATGAAAGGAAGAGAGACGAGCCTTCTAGACAGGGGGAGCAGCACGTGCAAAGGCCCTGTGGCCACTGTGGTCAGGAAGGCCGAAGGGCTGATAGCGCTGGAGCTGGGCTGGGCGCCCCGGTGGTGGTTCCAGATCCGAGGCTGCTGTTCTGCAGGCGCTTTGCCCCATTTGAGGCGGAAATGAAGGGAATGGAATGGCTTTTGCTTCTCCCTTTTGTTCCTTTGCTACTGGATTGATTGACATGTATTGGGGACGTGGGGGGTTCCGGACATTTGTAGGGCAGCAGGAGCAGAAGGATGGACAAGGCGGGCATTGTCCGTGTCTTTGAGTTTAGTGTTCAGAGAGAGAGAGAGAGAGAGAGAGAGAGAGAGAGAGAGAGTCGGTGAAACACGTGCCATTGAGGGTGGTAAGGGTCACGGGCACAGGGTTTAGGTCACTGGAACGAAACGCGGTCCGAATCTGTGGTCAGGGAAGGCTTCCTCGGACCAGCCAGGTGCCCGTCGGGTTGCTCTGCCTGAACTCCAGGCGTGGGCAGGCGGGCCTCCCTCCAAAGCCGATGGGAAAGGCTCCTCCTGGGCCTCGTCCCAGTGGCTGCAAGCGCCCTGTCGGTCACTCCATCTCTCCTGTGTCTCCTGGAAGGACTTTGCCGTCGGAGGTCAGGCTGACCTCCCTCCTCTCCATCCTTAACTTGGTCACATCTACAAAGACCCTTTGTCCAAACAAGGCCACGTCCACAAAGGCACGGCAAAAGGCAGGTGCGATTCTGAACCCCCGCACACAGGGAAGGAATCGGCCCGAGAGGTTAGGAGGTTTGCCCCGGGCCACACAGCTGGCAGGTGGGTGTGGTCTGACCTGGGTCAGCCTGGCTTCCCGTATCCTTGGGGCCGCCACTTGTCACCCGACCACAGTCAAGACCCCCACTTGGGCAGCTGGAAAAGCCCGGGTCCCAGCTGGGCCCCCCTCTCTCCTCTCCACACGATGCCAGGGAACCAGGCCTGGAGCTGCGGGGAGACCCTGAGCACCTGGAGGTGCCCCCCCACACCCTGCCCCCCTCTTTTCCACCAGAGAGGCACCTGGGAGCCACTCAGGGCGGCCAGGTCGGGCCCCTCCTGCCTCCTTTGGGAACCCCCTTTCCTTGCCACGCGTACCCCTGTGTGTGCGTCCCTGGAAGTGGCCTGTGGGGACAGCCACCGTGGGAGGCGTGGGGAGCGAGGGATTCTCTCGCTGAGGGGCTTCCTCTAAAGAGGGGGCAGCATGGGGCCGGGTCAGGTTTGCCGTCTCCATGAAGTTGCTCAGCCCCCCTCCCCCTGACCCCCAACTGCCCAGCTCCCTCGGGGGAGACGCCCGCAGTGGCCGTGGGGTGACGCAGCCAGGCCACGACTGGGCACAGAGAGCCCGGGGTGTGGGGGTGCGTCGCGGGTTCCTGGAGGGACCGGCCCGGGAAGGTCGGGGCTGTGCGGGGCCCGCGTCCAACACAAACAGAGAAGAACAAAAGGAGCCGGGGAGGCCGCCCGCCGCCCCGCCCGGGGCTCCGCTTCCTGCCCGCCTTTGCGTTTGGCGGGACCGGCCCGTTCCTGAGTTCTGTGGTCTCCCCTCAGGGTCACGGCGGGACCTGTGGTCTAAACACGCGCGTCTCCGCGTGCCTCAGTTTCCCCACCTCTAACGGAAAGTGTTGGAGGGGAACAGCCCCACCTTGGCTTTGGGGGCGGGCAGTTTCTCGGGGGAAACGGGTCCGAGGGGCGAGCGGGTGGAAGTGGACACGCGTGGTCTCCGACTCGGGCGTCCCCCGCGGGTGCAGTAGCCGCGGACCCTCGTGGATGCACGTCGGTACCCCCTCTCAGCCCCCAATCCCCTGTGGCTCCTGCTGACCACAGCACGGGGCGTGGCGGGCGCGAGCCGGGCTGACCCAGTTCAGGCCACAGCCACTTGCCAGCTGTGTGGGCCGGAGCAGCCTCTTGACCTCTCTGGGCTGCTTCCTCCCTGTCTGGGGGCGTGGAGAGCTGCACCTGCCTTTTGCTGAGCGTGTGTGAGGCGCTCACCCGCGCTGGGCACCAGGGCAGATGGCTGTGACTGTGCCCGGGGCCCTGCTTGGGAGCGTCCCATGTCTATCCTCAGAGTCCTCATTGGCTACCCCCAAGCCCCCTGCCTTCTGCTTCTCCCTGACCTCGTCTAACTCCACCCCGACCACTGCCCTCAGCCACACCGCCTTCTCTCTGCTTCTGCAACGCACCCGACTCCGCCTGGCCTCTGGGCCTTTGCACGCGCCGTGCCTCCCTCCGCCTGGGGTGCCCCCCACCCCCTCACCTGTACAGCTTAGGATGCCATTCTGGGCCGATGTCGCAGGGCCCGACTCCTGGCAGCTGGGGGGCCGCTGCAGGACGCCTCACCCTGTCCCTGCCGCCCAGAGCCCTGCGGGGAGCGGGCCCGGCCGCCAAGAGGATGTTGACACCCAGAGAAAAGCTCCGACTTGCCTGGTTCACACCGCCTGTTGCCGCCAAGGTTCCGAGCCCTGGCTGACCACCAGCCACCCGTGCTGGCCTGTGCGTGCGTGTGCGTGCGTGTGCATATGTGTATGTGTGTGTTTCCGCCCTCTGGACCTGTCACCGCCATGACCCCTGTTCAGAATTCCGACGGGAGGGTCCTGTGTGCTTTCCCTGAGGTTGCAGGGAAAACAGAAATATTTGATAAAGGCAGAGCGGCCCCTGGCTATGTCGCCAGGGAGACTGGAGGGCGGGCAGGGACGGGGCAGGGGCAACAGGGGCAACGCCTCAGGCCCAGGCTCACCGCAGGCCAGGCCCCCGGGGGCGGGGGGGGCAGGGTGTCCCGCTAAGAGGAAATGGGTTACAGGGGGGAATGTGGCGGGAGCCCGAGCTCCCCACGAGCGAGCTGAGCGAGTGGGACTGCTGAAGAGGCTTGCTGCCGAGCTATAAAAAGGCCTCCCAGTGTCTCAGCTCCTGAGTGGCGGCTGGCAGCCCGCCAGGGTTGCCATGGCGATGAGGAATTATTACTTACTGCCAAGGCTGGGAAAAAAGGCTCGCTCTTTTGGCTCCCCGACAAGAGGAGTGGACTTATGTAATTCCCCGTGTTTATGGGCCCTAGTGGCGGGAGGCAGGGAGGATCTCCCGGGCCTGACCTCGTGGGCGGCCTCCTGGGGGGCGGGCGGCCGCGGGCTGTCCCCCTGTGGCCGGCGGGCCCCGTCTCGGGGGGCATCGCGGGGACCCGGGGGAGCAGCCTGGCTGCAGCCGGGCCTCGGGGCCTCCCCATCCCGGGGAGCCCGTAGTCTCGCGGGAAGGCGGGCTGCAGGGGCCGCCCCTCGGGTCTGGCCTGCGGGGAGGATGGTTTGACATTGGACGCGGGGTGTCTCCTGGCAGCCGGCGGAGCAGGCGTGGACTCCGCTGACCCACCGCGGGCGCGTCCTCCTCCTTTCTCTCTCTCTCTCTTTTTTTCCTTTTTTGTGGGAGAGTTCCTTCAAGTTGTGTTTGGAACTGACGCGAGTGAATGCCGGTCATGTGCTCGGTAAGAGAAGTTTCCGGGCCCTGGGGTGGGCAGGCGGGCCCGCAGGGGCTGGGACCTGGGCCGGGGGCACCATCGGGGAGGCCGATGGCTCGTTGGGCAGGAGTCCGGTTCTGCCCGATGAGGTGACCCAGAACCGGCCGGTGGATCGGACGATGGGGCCGGCCACCGTATCCGCTGGAGGGGCCGCAGCCCCGGAAAGGGGGCGAGGGGGCGGGTGGCTGGTGGGGCAGCGCCTCTTGGCGGCTGTCCATCGAGGGAGGGGACGCAGCGGTGGGACCGGGCGGCTTTCCCGGGACACAGGCAGCGCCAAGGGTCTGGGTGGTCCCGCTCTGCTCTTTGGCATTGGCCCTGGAGCTGGTCTGGGACTCGGGGTGCCGCGGGGAGGGGCCAGGTGCAGGCAGCGCGGTGGCGTCCCGGCCCGGCTCCCACCACGGTGGCGCTTGGCTGGGTGCCCGTGTCTGGTTTGAAATCAGCGCCACCCGCCCGGGCTTGCCTAGGCCCTGGCAGCCGGCGGCGGGTAAACACGGGGAAGTTGGAAGGGCGTCCCGAGCGCACAAGGAGCCTTCAGTTGCGGGCGGCGGGGGTGAGGGAGCGACGCGTCCTGAGGTCTGGGCGCGCCCCGGCTGGTGGGATGTAGCGGCCAGCGTGTGGGGGCTCCGGCCGGGGCCCCGGAGGGTCTGCGTCCCAGAGGGCACTGCCCGCTTGCCGCCGTCTGGGTTCGGATCCCGGTTCCACCTTCTTTCCAGACCAGGCGGCTTCGCCTCACCCACGGGAGTCTCCGTGTCCTCATCTGTGAGATGGGGCCGTGGAGGGCGTCACGCAGGCGTGAGGTGACGTAAGAGGACCTGCAGGCTCCTGGTCCACCGCTGGGCTCATGCCCCAGCCAAATGCTTCCTGCCTGTGCGACCTGGGACAGATCGCGTCCCTCAGCCTCAGTTTTCCCATCTGACAAACGGACACGGCACCTGTCCTTACCCCACAAGTTGTTGTGTGGCTAATGGGGGCTAATCAACGGTCCCATTCTGCCCCTGACAGGCAGTGATGACCTGGGGTGGGTCAGAGAACGTCTTGGGACCTCACGGAGCCTCTTCGCTCATCTACGCAGTGTGAGCTGCTGTAGGTTTGCCCCGGGGAAACCCAGGCCAACCTGTAGGGCCCAGCTTGGTTGGGGTCTGTGGTCGCCAGAAGGTGTGCACATGGGCTTGGATTTGAGGTAGATATTTTGGAAAAAGAAAAATGTATATTTATTGACTGATTTTCAGAGAAGGAAAGGAGAGGGAGAGTGAGATAGAAACGTCAATGATGAGAGAGAATCATTAACTGGCCGCCTCCTACATGCACCCCACTGGAGACGGAGCCTGCAACCCGGGCATGTGCCCTTGATCGAAATCGAACCCGGGACCCTTCAGTCCTCAGGCCGACGCTCTATCCACTGAGCCACACCACCAGGGCTTACTTAGCTACTTGAATTTCCAGCAATGTTCTTTTCTTCCTTGTTGAGAGCCCCCCACGCCCCCATTTTATAGATGTGAAACCCCAGTCCTGAGAGTTACAGGGGGCTGGATCCCCAGATTCTGTCTGTGTTTGGTCCTGGGCTACGATCCCGTGGCTCCCCCAGCACAGGCCTGCTCTGTCCTGTCTTCCGCCAGACCCGGGCCCGGCACCCCAACGGTGCCCCGTGTGGTCTGGGCAGGGCCGGCTCTCCCACGGAGGGTGGCGGCGAGCTGTGTTTGTGACACTGGATGCTGGGCTGGCGGCTGGCTCCGGGCCTCCTCTCTCGGCCAGCAGGAGCTGTGCGGAGTGCCCACGCCGGCTGCTTGCATCCGATGGTCCTTACCCTTTGCCTGGGGGCCCTGGGAGAGGCCGTGCCCTCTTCCCGGGCCCCGTGAGTGCTCCCTGCTGTCCCCACATCCTCCTCATGGACGACCCCTCCCTCAGGTCACACAGGGACCCTTGTGTGGACAGTGATGGCCACACTGCGTTGAGTTAAAGCGCATAGAGCTGGCCAGGCCGGCGTGGGTCAGAGGTTGCGTGTCGCCCCACGCACCAAGGGAGTGGATTGTGGGCTCGAGCCCCAGCGGGGGGCGTGCAGCTGGTCAAGGATTCTCTCGCATCATTGATGTTTCATCTCCCACTTCCCTCTTCTCTCTCTAAAATCATTTTTAAAAAAAAAGTGCATGGACATCCTGGCCGGTTTGGGTTCGTGGGTAGAGCGTTACCCCCTGAAGTGAAGGGTCCCGGGTTCGATTCCGGTCAAGGGCACGTACCTTGCTTGCAGGTTCCCCAGCCCGGGTCCTGGTCCGGGTACGAGCAGGAGGCGACCCATCGATGTGTCTCTCTCACACTGATGTTTCTCTCTGTATCTCCCTCTCCCTCCCACTCTAAAAACCAATGGGAAAATATCCTCCCGGGGAGATTAAATAAATAACCAAAAAGGAAATAAAGAAAAAGTACATGGAGTGGAACTCACACACACGCACACACACGCGCGCACACGCACACATGCACACACATGCACTGTAGAACTGGTGAGGTCTGAATAAGGTTGGTTTCCTGGTTACGCTGTTGACCTGTGTGGGACGGTCCCGTTGGGGGAAGCTGGCTACAGGGCACATGGGATCTCTGTGTGTTATTCTGAGCAGCTGCATGTGCGTCTACAGTGATGCAATAGAGAGGCTGGGCCCGGGGAGGCCCGGCTGTCCTGGGTTCGAGTGCACACCTGCCCCTTGGTGGCTGTGTGAGTTTGCCCCGCCAAGCGTCAGTGTCCTCATCTGTGAAATGGGGAGAAGTGTTGAGTCACCCGGTCAGGCTCGGGAGGGTGGAGTGTGCGGAGAGGGGCTGGCGAGTGCTGAGCGGGGTTACTGTCCCCGTGATGGGCCCGCGTGGTGCGCCCAGGGCTGCCTCATCTCATCCCGCCTCAGCCACCAAGGGGGGCGCTCCGGGGGGGGGGGGTTCTGGGGCTGGGCGACCCTGGGGAGGCGGCTTGCCCTTCCTGAGCCTCCGCTCCCTCCTTTGCCTCCTCCCTGTAGGCAAGGGAAGGAGTCAGGACTGGGACCCCTGACCTCTGGCCCCCCACCTGCCTCGCAGCCACGCCGCTGAGGGCCCCCTGCGGGCTCAGTGCCCTCCTGTCTGAGCTCTTGGCCGCCTCCCCTGCGCTCTGGGCTGCGGGTGTTGCCTGCTGTTCCTGGGTGGGTGCTGGTTCCCCCAGACCCCGGCCCCTGGGGTGCTGAGCAGGCCTTTGGATGGGAAGGGCTCGCCCTGGAGGTGCCGGGGTGCCGGGGTGCGGCTCAGCGCTGGAAGCGGTCGTTCCCTTTCCTGCCCTTCTCCGCGTCTCCCAGGGCAGAGGCTTGGCTGTGGGGGAGGCGGGACTGGTCCCCGGGAATCTGCTCAGCCCCGGGTCCAGACCCGAGGCCGTGGGGTGGGGGGTGGACTTCTCCCGGGGCTCTGAGCTGGGAGGTGGGGGTGGGGGTGCCCCTTCCTCCCAACGGGCATTTGCATGACAATGAGCCCTTTGTCGGGGTGCAGCCTCCTTCCCGGGCTGATCACCTCATTCCCTGCCTGTGAGGTCATCACTGGCCCTTTCTGCCAGGCTGGGCAGCTGTGTGGGCCGGAGGCAGGGCTGGCGATACGTGTAGAGGCGGCGTTTACCAGGGCCCGAGGCCCCCCTTCACCCCTGGGGGGTGGGATTCGCCCCCACCCCGACACAGGAGACTGAGAAGGGCCCAGCCCCTGCACCGAACCCCTTCCAGCCCTTTCAGCCTCCCGTGGGCCTGGGTGGTGGGGTGAGTCGCCACGGGCCCTCGCCCGGCGCCCTGGGTGTGAGTCCCTCGCTTCCTGCAGCCCGGGCGGCGGCCTGGCAGGGCTGCTCAGCGACTGCGTTGCCCGCTCTGTCTTCTCATCGGCTTCTGGAGATTCTGACGGGGCGGGGGCAGGCGGGGGGCCATGTCGGGAAAGGCTGTGGCTGGGATGCTGGCTGGGTGGTGGCCCCCAAAACACGTCTGCACCCGTTGGTACCCGCCTTCCTGCATGTGACCTGCGTGCGGGACAGGATCTTTGCAGCCTGAGGCGCGGTCACCTGGACGATGGGGCGGGCCCCGAATTTGGGGGCCAGTGACCTTACGCGAGACAAAGAGAAGACTCAGGAAGGGACGATCCCCTGAAGACGGGCAGAGCCTGGAGGAGGCAGGAGGGACCCTCCCTGGAGCCTTCGAAGGGAGGGGGTGGCCCTGGCAGCGCCTGGATTTCGGACTTGGCCTTGGAGCAGGGCGAGCGGACATTTCTATTGGCGGCACCCGGTGCTGATTGGCCAGGCCAGGGAGACACCCTGGGCCACACAGGCTTTCCTGGGAAAGCCTGATAGGGAACCACCACAGCAGCACAGGCCCAGCTGGGTGCTGTTGGCTAGCAAACCATGGAGGCCTGCCTGGAGGAGGCATGTGGCATATTTATTAAAATTTTTAAAAAATATTGTCACCTGAGGATATTTTTCCCATTGATGTTTATTTTACTTTTTAAAATATATTTTTATTCACTTCAGAGAGGAAGAGAGGGAGAGAAACATCAATGATGACCGAATCATTGATTGATTGGCTGCCTCCTGCACACCCCCTACTGGGGGTGGAGCCCGCAACCCCGGGCATATGCCCTTGACCAGAATCGAACCCAGGACCCTTTTAGTCTGCAGGCTGACACTCTGTCCACTGAGCCATACCCTCGAAGGCGCCATTGATGCTTAGAGAGACATTTTTGTGAGAGAGAGGGCACACTCACTGGTTGCCTTCTGCACACACCCAGCCCAGGACTGAGGGAGCTCGGGGGCATCAGTGTGTGGCTGCCACAGCCGCTCGCCCATGTGCTGGAGGTCAGCTGGGTCGGGGTGCTGCCCAGGCCCTCCTTTTCAGGGCCAGTGTGTGTCCTGCTCGGTGGGGGGTGCCACGGTGGGCCCCCACTGCCTGCTGCCGCCTCTCCGGGGCTGTGGCCTTGGGAGAACATTCCCGCCTGGGCCGGGCCACCCCTCCGTGTCCTGCTCCCCCAGGCCTTGCCGGCCCTTCCTGTGGCTGCCGCTGACCACACGCCGGGAGCCGCCGGTCACAGCGGGAGCCGCGGGCTGTGTCTGGGTGGATTGGGTCTATGGTCCGTGTTTTTAAAATAAAAAGTGGGAATCCAGCGACAACTTCCTATCGGACTTTCTTCTCCGAGGGAACTGGACACGGGGGTCCCCCAAGCAGCGGTCACCTGCCCCCTGTGCCCGTCACACCCCTGCCCCACCGGCCCCTCCTCAGGGCCTGGACTTACCCCAGGGGGGGTCATCATACCTGCAGCCCCTCCTGCCCTGGGCCCGGGTTCATCTTGGCTCCCACCCCCCCAAAGGGACAGTCACACTTCCTGCGGCCAGCCCTGGGCACCTAAGCCGCATCCCTGTCCGTCTCCTGGCCGCAAGTGGGGAGGATGTTGGGGTTCGTGCTCACCCCATCATCAGACAGGGACCAGAGGCGCCCTCGGGGTAATGAGCCCTTCTGCACCCACATTCCAGCCCTGGACCCAGCTGCTCAGAGGGGCCCTCCCCCTCGGCCTGGGCCTCTCGTGGAAACCGGCCAGGCCTGTGGGAGGTGGGCCCGCGCTCGGTTTGTTGGTTTGCGGGGGGTCGGGAAGGGGGATGGCGTGGGGGGGCCGGTGTTGGGTGGGTGGGCTCCAGCCGGGAGGCGGCTGCGGGCGATGCTGTTCCTACCAGCAGAACATTTGTCCTTGTTCACATGTGGTGGGGACGCCCCCCTGAGAGCTGCCCTGGAATTCCTGGGGCGACCCCAGACATTCCTCGCAAGGCTGTTCTCTCGGGCCTGCGTGCGTGCGTGGGGGAGGGGGCGGGGCAGGCATTTCCGGCAGCTGTGCAGCTGTGGACACGGTGGCCAGATGTTGGTGCAGGGAGGTCTGCGGGCGCCTGGGGCTGCCCCCCTCCCCATCTCAGCAGGAGGCGGGAGGGATGGGGTGGAGGCTGCAGATGGGCAGGGCAGGCGGAGAGAGGGGGCGGCTTAGGGCCTGGGCCGTGAGAAGGAGCAGGGATGGTCAGATCTGCCCCTCCCTGCGTCCTGGCCGCCCGGGGTGGAGGGGCCGTAAGGGGCCTGAGGTGTGTGTGAGGCGAATGAGGCTTGGGCTGGGAGGGGCTGCTGGGTGCTGGGACCCTGAGTGGCATCCTGGGGCAACCCTGGTAGAGGGAAGCACCACAGCAACCAGGGAGGCCTGCCTGGAGGAGGCGTGTGGCATCATTTATTTTTATTTATTAAATAAATTTTTAAAAAACATTCTCACCTGAGGATATTTTTCCTATTTACCGAGAGAGAGAGAGAGAGAGAGAGAGAGAGAGAGAGAGGGAGAGAGAGGGAGAGAGAGGAAGGGAGGGAGAAGGGGGGGGAGAGAGAAATATCGATGTGAGAGAGACACATCCACTGGTAGCCGTCTCCTGCATGCACCTAGACCAGGGCTGGAGATCAAACCCTAGACCCTTTGGTCCGAGGGCTGACACTCCAACCGCTGAACCAGACGGCCAGGGCTGGTGTATTTCATTTCACTGTTATTCTTTAAATTGTGGCAAAATACACAGAACAAGAGAGTGGCCACCTCGGCCTGTTTTCAGGGCCCCGCTCAGGGGTCTGTGCCCCACCCCCACCGTCCTCTCCAGAACGCCGTCATCTCACAAACCTGAGACGCAGTCCCCGTGCAACGCCCCCCCCTGCCCCCCCCCTCGGGACCCCTCCGGGCGGGACCTTGTGTGAGGGGGGGACCCCAGGGTGTGTGCCCTTTGCGTGTGGCTGCTTTCACTCGGCAGGACCTCAGAGCCCTGAGCTGCGGCCCTTTCCTGAGGGGGAGTGGGGGGTGGCTTCCCTGCCGTCCAGGCGGCGGAGTGGACGGGCCCGGAGACCCAGCCTGTCGTCCTGTAGAAACCCAGCGTCCGGGGCTGGGGACGCGGCCACGGCCGCCCTGAGCCAGCACTCACCTGGGCGCTGTGTTCCCAGCCCCGGGGCGGGGGGTTGAGCGGTTTGCCAGGTCACACAGCCGGTGCCCGCGTCCCACCCGGGCACCAGCTTCTTCTCCGCAGAAAACTGCCTCGTGGGGGACCAGAGGGCGGAGCTGGGGCCTGTGGGAAGCACTCCCTCCCGGGGTGTCTGGGGGGAGAAGCCGGCGGAGCCTGCAGGAGGCCCAGGGCCCGCGGGGACCCTGTGTGTGTGGGGGGGCTGCTCACGGCTGCGGTTCCTCCCCCCCTCTCTTCCTTTTCACATTAAATGGGGAGACGAGGTGGAGGAGGAAGTGATTTTGAGCAGATCCTTGTTGGGGGGGAAGTACCCCCCCTGCCGCCGTCCAGTGGACACAAATGCACCGATTCCACGGAGCACAAACGGGCTCGGGCTTCCACCTGCCACTTCCCCCTCCCGCCTCGGAGCCTGGGCGCCTGGTTTTCGGGATGGGCCAGGCCTGTGATCTTGGGCACGTGCGTCCCCCTCTGAGCCTGGGTTCCCCGATCTATTGAAGGGACGAGCATGCTCTGCGAGGGACATGGCAGCCCCCCCACCCCATGCGGGGCTTGTGGCCGAGGAGCCTGGGGGGGGGGGCACGGGGCAGAATCGGATGGCGGTGGTCCCTGGGGCAGAGGCTGCAGTGATGCCGCCGCAAGTCAGGGCCACTGGGGGCCCCAGGGGCCGCAAGAGGGCACGTGGCCTGCTGACACCTCGGTTTTGGGGTTCTGGCCTCCAGAACGGGGAGAGAATCAATCTCTCAGAGCCCCGTGTGTGTGTGTGTGTGTGTGTGTGTGTGTGTGTGTGTGTGTGTACCGCAGCCCGAGGAAACGGTGCACCTACTGTGCACCAGGTGCCGGGTCAGTGGAAACGCACGTGGTGTAGATGCTGGGGCGACGGGTGAGGGCGGCCCGGGGTCCCTGGCTGCAGGCTCCCCAGCGCGTGCATCCTGGGGGGGCCCCTGGCCTGTGCCGGGCTGGCCGTGGGTGGGGTTGCGGGAGACGTGTCTCCGCCGGGGGCCGTGGCTTCTCCGAGCACCCGGAGGGCTCCGTGCTGCTGGGCGCCCCGTGGGGGCTTCGCTCCTGCCCCGCGGCGATGGTGGGTTCTGAGGCTCCCCCACCTGCCACGCTTCCGAGGTCGGTGCACGCGGGGCGCGGGCAGCTCACCACTCCCCTTCCCGCGTGCGGTCGGGCTGCAGGCTCCGGGCTGCAGGCTCCAGGCGGTCTCAGCAATTGCGCCCCCTCTTCCCCCCCTTCGGCGCTGCCCCCTGCTGGGGGGCACCCTCCTCTCCCGCTGGCTCCCGCCGGGTGGTGGCGCCCAGCGGAGCGCGCCTGTTCCCAGCTCCTCCAGCAGGGGGCGCAAGGCAGCCGCGCGGGCCCTGGCCGCGGGGGAGCAGGAAGCGGATTGGCCAGGCCTGGGTCATGTGACCAGTTCTGGCGCCTGGGGAGGAAAGGTGGTTCCGGTGGGGGTGGGGCGCAGTCGGGGGGGGGGGGGGCCCCCAGAATCCGCCCGCATCAGACCGCCCGGGGCCAGGTCGCCCCCAGGACAGTGTGTGCGTGGGAGGGCGGGGCCGAGAGGGACATCCCTGCCGGAAGCTGCGGTGTGGCCTGGCCACCCGGTCGGGTGACCGCGAGCCGGGCCCCATCGCGTGGAACATCCGGTGCGTGGAACATCCGGTGCTGGTGCGGGTCCCGGTGCCTCTTGCTGGGCTCGGGGTGTGGGAGCCGGGTGGGTGGGGGGCCTGATGGACACCCTTTTCCCGAGCGGCTGCGTGGGGAGGGGGCCTGGGCGTGGGCAGCGGGAGTGGACAGGCTGGCGGAGAAGGGCCCGGGGCGGGTGGGGGGACCCCGGAGGCTTGCGGGTGCAAGTGGCTTCCGACCAGGACTCCCTTGCTTTCTCTCTCTTTTTTAAAAAAGTAGGTTTAGTTGAGAGAGAGAGAGAGAAACATCAGTGATGAGAACCACGGGCCGGCTGCCTCCTGCACGCCCCACACTGGGCAGCGAGCCCCCGACCCGGCCGTGCCCTGAGCGGGAATGGAAGCCGGACCTCCCGGTTCATAGGTCGACCCTCAACCATTGAGCCACACCGGCCGGGCTCCCTTGCTCTCCTGGCCTGAGTCTTCCCTTTCTGGGCCTCGGTTTCCCATCTGTGCAGCCAGCAGGTGTTCCCTGAGGTTCTCCCCGGCGTGGGCACCGCGGTCCCTCTCCCCGGAGCCTCTGGGGGCCCAGGTGGCTCTCCTCGTGTCCCCGTGCGGCCGTGGTGTCCCAGTGTCCTGCTCCCGGCCGAGTCTGGGCCAGCCTCCCATGTGTCCTGCTCCCACGTCAGGGTCACCCTCCGCAGAGGCCCCCGGGGAGGCCAGCAGGCCCGGCCTTGCCTGGGGTCACTCTGCTCTGCGCCTGCCTGAGCGGACAGTGTCCATCCACCACACCCCGAGGGCCTCTCCGGACGGGCCCGCCTGCTTTCCGTGAGCTGCCAGGCGCTTTCGGAGAACTGGGCCCCAGAGGTCGGGTGGCCAAGGGGGGTTGGTGGCCACGTGGTGGGTCCTGCGCCTGCTGAGTGGGGGCCTTGGTAGTGGCGTGGCCACCACTCCTTGGCGTGGCTTGTGGGGCAGCTGCTGGCCCAGCCTGTGGCTCTGGGCTCCTCCAGGGCCGAGTGGGCAGGGAGGAAGATGGAGAAGGAGGAGTGAGGGGCCTGCCTTGCCCCTCTTCCTCACTGGTCCAAAGGACGGGGTTCCGTGGCTGATCCCACTTCATTCCTGGTTTCTCGCAGGCGCCTGTGACGGGGCCGCCCGCCCGCGGATGAGGAGGACTGGCCGCTGAGAGGGAGCTCGTCTGGACGGCCAGCGCCATGTCGGGGTCCACGCAGCCCGTGGCGCAGACGTGGAGGGCCACCGAGCCCCGCTACCCGCCCCACGGCATCTCCTACCCCGTGCAGATCACCCGCTCCCACACGGTAAGGGCGCCCGGGCCACCTTGGGGACATTCGTCTGCCACCGGGTTCCCACCATGTTCCTTTCTCCCCTGGAGGGCAGGGCTGGGGCGGCTCACGGTGCCCCAGGGGGAGGTGGCACCTCGGCAGTGACCACTGGCACCGCGGCCTTCCCGGGCCTTGGGCACCTGGGACAATGAGCTCCCACTTTATTTTCAAAAAACTTTTAAAATACATGTTTTTTTATTGGTTTTAGAGAGAGAGAGAGAGAGGGAGAGAAACGTCAATGATGAGAGAGAATCATGGATCGGCTGCCTCCTGCACACCCCGTACTGGGGATGGAGCCCACAACCTGGGCATGTGCCCTTGATTGGAATCGAACCCGGGACCTTCAGTCTGCAGGCCGACGCTCTCTCCGCTGAGCCACACCGGCTGGGGCTTGGTTCCACTTTCAAGCTGGGAGGATGGAGACGGGGCCGCTGAGCTGGAGGCTGTCTCTCAGGGTCCACAGTGGACTTTGCATGTGCACACGGAGTGCCTGCTGTATACGCTCCCCCCTCAGCCCGGCCTCACCTGGTCCCTGGTTTGTGCCTCCTTCCTTGCTGGGCTCACACCCCGCACCCGCCTCTTCCCCACAGGCCCAGCCTCGGGGACTCCTCCCGTCCCCGTGGCTCCTGCCCTCCCACTGCCCCTCCTGCCCTTTGCCCTGGCTGCGTCCTCTCCAGGCATTTGGGGTCACCCGCTGACCCAGACGCCTCCTGCTCACTCCTCACCTGCTGGGTGGGCAGCGACACAGGATGTGGCTGGACAGGACCCAGCGGTCACCAGGCAGGAGGCTGAGGCCGGGGGTGAGGTGATGCCACGGGTGAGGTCCTCTGCTGTCACTGAGGAGGAGGAGCAAGAGCCCTGGGCATTGGGTTGGGGGGGGCCTGGCGCTCCTGGTGTGTGGTCTGAGCTGGAGACACTGTCCTTTGGGTGGTGAGAGGGGCGAACTGCAATCTGAGGTTCCCTCTTCACTGGCAGCCCTGGGCCCCCCCGCCAGCTCATTCTGCAGGTGGGCGAGGTTGGGGAGATGCCCCTCTTTTCTGACAGGGTGGAGGAAAGGGGAAATTGAGGCACAGGAGGACAGATGCCCTGTGCCAGGGCCTGCTGGGATGCGGGGACAGGGTGGGGACCCAGCCACCTGCGACCTTCCTAGGATGCAGCTCACTCCTCCCAGGCTTGCCTTCGGCGGGGGGGGGGGGGGCGCACCTTGCGGCTCAGTGCCTCCTCCAGGGCGCCCTGGGCCCTGGGCAGCTTTGAGGGCCAGGCCATACTGGAGCCTGAAGAATCCCTGGAGCTGGCATTGAATCC
Source organism: Murina feae (assembly GCA_004026665.1). Taxonomy (NCBI): domain Eukaryota; kingdom Metazoa; phylum Chordata; class Mammalia; order Chiroptera; family Vespertilionidae; genus Murina; species Murina feae. The sequence continues at coordinate 16,214 of PVJC01022952.1, forward strand.
TGTTTCTCCCAACCCGCTGAGTGACACCTGGCTGCTCACGTCATCCCGCCAGCCAGCCTTGGTTTTCCCGTCTGTGAAATGGGTGTGTAGGTCTGAGTAGGTGCGTATTGGTGAGTGCAGGAGGCAGGAAGCCACGGAGGGGCCGTTCTCTTTGGGAATGGGGCCCTGCAGTCGCCTGGAGTCCCAGTGGGAGGCGGGACCTGCCCCCTCTGCTGGCTGGGCTCTGGTCCGAGTCACCTGCAGGCCCCTGGGGTGATGTGTCAGCACAGGGAGAAGCTGGGTTCTGGGTGGGTGTGCATAGGGGCCAGGATCACAGGCCACGGAGAGCCTGTTCCCCGGGGCCAGCCCTAGGCTCCCTGCGGGCCTCTCTGGCTCTGACGTGACCCTAACCCTACTCTAACCCTACCCTTCCCCCTTGTCATGGACCTGGGAGCCTGCCTTGGGGCTCTCTTTGGCCCAGCCCGATTCTGCCATCTCCCCCCAACCCCCCTGGACTCCCGAGCTCTCTTGAGCTCCGGCAGCCCTTGCCCTGAGTGAACGTGTTAACGTCAAAAGACCCTGTGTCTGAATCCCAGTGCTACCCCTTGCTGCTGTGTGGCTTTGGGCAAGCACCTTGCCCTCTCTGTGCCTCTGTGTGGAAGGGCGGTTTAGACTCTAGTGGGGACTCTGGAGCCAGACCGCTTGCAGTCACGTCCTGCCTTGATGATGTTCTAGCTGTGACACTTTGGACACGAGTCTTTACCCGACCCCCTGCTGTGCCTGTTTCCCCATCTGTTGATGAAGGGTCTTTGTAACATGGTGAGGATCAAATCAGCTGACGTGTGCGGGGGCCCTTGCTGGATGCCCGGACAGAGTTGGCGTGGTGACGGTGCCATGCAGCCGTGAGGACATTTCGTTGGGGACACACTGGCCCTTGTCTGGAGGAGAGGGGGCCGACCTCCTCTGCAGCTGGTCCAGGCCTCTAGGGCCACGCGTCTCTGTCACGGTGACTCTGTCTCGCTAGCAGCTCAGCCGGACATAAAGCCGTGGCCGTGGCCGTGGCTGAGAGTCGGCGACGCGTGACCAAGCGGCTGGGCCTGGCTGTGGCCTTGGGGGGGGGGGGCTCCTGCCCGAGATCAGTGCCCATCGGACTCCGGGAAACACCGTCTGTTTCCTTTCTAATCGGTCACGGACCGCACATGGAGGGTCATGGACCCCGGGCCTGCCTGCCTGGGCCAGAGGGGCGCCTGCACACGTGTCGGGGAGCAGGCGGGGTGCTTGGCCCGGATGCCACCTCGGTGTCTCTCCCTGAGCTTTATGGAGATGGTTCCGGAGGGATGGTTTGGGCGCCACAGCTGGCCTCTCGGGAGCTGCCAGGCGGGAGCATTGTCCGTCCCTCCCTCCCTCCCTCCCTCCCTCCATTCAGCACACGCTTCCCAGGTATCCCACGCGCGTGTAGCCGGGAACACACAGGAGCACCTCAGGCTCAGGGCGCCCGTGTTCTCGTGGGGCCACACACACACGGTTTACGTGGATGCGGCCACAAAAAAACTGGAAGCTTCCATTGTCATAGAAACGTAGGCTTGTTCTGGTAGAGACACGCTGAACGCAAAGGGCTGAGATAAATGGGTCATCGTGAGCATGAAATAATAGAACGTTTCAGTGAAATTACCATTTTTTACTTGAACATTAACTTACCAGACACTAACTGCACAAATTAATAAGCGTCACGCAAATAAACCCATTTTTCTTGTTCTCCGAAAGCGAACTATTTCCTGTTGCGCACAACAAGCAAGTCGGTCCGAGGCCGAAGACGGGGCCGCCGGCTGCTGCAGCATCGACACGTCCGCTGCTGGTGTTGCGGAGAGAAGTGGGGCGCCTGCGCTGAGGGGAATGAGCGCAGCACAATTAGTCATTAGCTGACGTTGTAGTTCGTTATTGATAATTACGTACAACAGGAAATTGTAGAAATTAAGTCACGAAGTTTTTATTAAGACGTTTCTCACGTACGGTTACGTTGGCTGGGCCGCAAGGATGTTTGCTGTGGGCCACACGCGGTCTGTAGGCTGTGAGCCCGACGGGCTCGCTGTGGGGGATCGATGAGCAGGGGAGGAGGCGGGAGGGATGGCTGGGGGGGGGGGGGGGGGGCAGGCGGGCTCCTAATTGCAGTTGGGGTTCCGGGAGAGGCTGACATTGCACTTGAAGGCAGGCCTGTGGGAATCTGCTAAGGAGTGTTCCGGGCGGAGGGACCTGCACATGCAAAGTCCCCGGGGGAGGGGTGTGTGTGTGTGTGTGTGTGTGTGTGTCTTGACTGGAGCCCCCGTCGCTTCAGGAGGGGTGGATCCTTGAGTCCAGGGCCCGGGAATGGACTGAATTCTCCCTTTTCCTGCCTTTGCCTCCTCCAGTTTATTTCCTCAGCCCCTCTTCTCCTACCCCACCTACGAGAAAGCCCCTCTTCCCAGCTCAGCCTCCCTCCTCCGTGCTGTGTGACCCAGGCAAGTCACTTAACCTCTCTGTGCCTTAGATTTCTCATGTTCCTGTGGGGCTCTGGGGTTGCCGTAGGGATGAGAGTCCGTAAGTGGGTGCCGAGCATTTGTGGCAGGCGCGCACAGTAGGCAGTTTGGGAACGTCGGCGTCGTTCCCGTTTTGTTACCACTCGGAGTTCCCTCCGCCCGCCTGGTGTTGTCAGGCCACTTCGGGTCAGACCTCCTTGGGGGGGGGGGGTGTCTCCCCAGCTCTCACCTTCCTGTAGAGCTTCCAGGCGCCCTTGCTTGGGGGCGGGGGGTGGGATCCCCTGGGCTCAGCCCTGGAGACTGGCTTCAGGCCCTGGGTTGCGGACAGGGCAGCAGGGGTCCCTCAGATGCTTCTGAGAGGGACTCTGCCGGCTCCTGGCCGGGGAAACTGAGGCCGGGGAGCTGGTGCAGTGGGCTCCCCGCCCCCGCTGCAGGGCCCCATGTGCTGCGTGCCTCGTTGGCAGCGGTAGGCACCGTGGTGCCCAGGCCCCTCCCGAGGGATGGGCTGTCTGCCTCTCACCGCTTTGCTCATTTTGCTTTTGTGCGAACGAGTGAAGGAGCTGGTGGGAGGAACTTCCTCCCGGCAGACGCGCGGCTGGCGGATCGCTTCTCACACCTCTGCACGTGTGCGTGCGTGTCTGCGTGCATGTGCGTGCGTGTGTGTGCGTGCGTGCGTGCGTGCGTGTGTGTGTGTGCGTGAGCTGTGCCTGGCAGCCTTGCCAGAGTGATCCCTGGTCTCCCCTCCCTCCCTCGGTCCTTTCCCCTTCCTCCTCCCCCACCCGTGTGTTGTCCTGAGTCTGCGAACCCCCGGTGCTCTGTGCTGGACGCCCTGCAGGGGGTGGGGCCGGAGCCTTCTCTGCCTCCTGGGAGCTGCCCTCAGCATCCTGGGAAGCGAAGGGGTCGAGGTAAGAGGCAGAGGCCTCCTTCCACCCGGCCGGTCACCTGTTCCGGAGCGGGGAAGCTGAGGCTCAGCGGGTTTGAGCGAGGCCTGCCGCTTCGTTTCCGCGTTGGACTGTCCTGGCCCGGATGGCCCTTCCCCCATGCTTCCAACCTCAGGGTGACGGGTCCCCGTTAGCCCCACTTCCCAAGGCCTCCCAGTCTCTTAACATGTGTGTTTTGGAAGGTCTGACGCACGCACGCATGCACGCACGCACGTTCTCTGCAAACCTCCCTGGCGTCATCTGACTCTTTGCAGAGACGATTGCTTTAATGAGTAAGTCAGAGAGCAGAGGCCTGGATGCTTTTATGGAAAATCGGGAGAATTGAGAAAGGTGCCAAGAAGGAAAAATCACTAACGTTCACTGTGCCTCAAGCCTTACCCAGGTCAGACATCACTAATGGATTGCCCACCCGCACCCATGAGCAGTCCAGGCAGACAGAACCGGTCCACTTGGGAAGCCTGTCCCGTTTTCCCGTGGGAAGGACGTGTTTCTATGTTTTTAAAAATTGCCCGTGGGGTGCATCTGATCTGTTAATGTCTCCCGGATGATCATGGGTTGTGAAAGGCGTGTTACTCGAGTAGGAGGGTTTTGCCTGAGTTCTACCCTTTTCTGACTTGTATCTTTGCTTACATGTGTGACACACGTGTGTGAGTTTTCCCTTCGGTTCGGAGCCTGGTCTGTGAGTCTCACAGAGAGACCCTCCCTCCTTCCCTGTCTCACGTGGACCCTGAGCTCACTTAGTGCCTCAAGGGCAACCGCAGGCCGTACCCTCCTCCTCCGCCCCCTGCCAACACGCAGGCTCAGTCGGTTGTCTGTCTGGAGAGCGGGCAGAGTCGCAGCACCCGCCCAGAGCGCGAGTTGGCCGGAGGTGCCCCTTCTCCTTGGCAGCTGGCCCCAGGAATGCCCTCCGCCATGCTGGGCCCGAGGGCCGGGTGGGGATGCGGCGCTCAGTCCCTCTGTCCTCTCGCTGCAGGACGTGGGGCTGCTCGAGTACCAGCACCACCCCCGTGACTACACCGCCCACCTGTCGCCTGGCTCCATCATCCAGCCCCAGAGGAGGAGGCCATCTCTGCTGTCCGAGTTCCAGCCCGGGAACGAAAGGTGAGGAGGGGCTCCCGTGCCTGCTGGAGCCGCAGACCCATTTCTCAGGTGGGGAAGTGGAGGCCCAGGGAGGAGCAGGCGCAGGCGCGGTCGGGCCAGTTTCCTCTGCACAGCGCGAGTGCTGTGATCGGCTGGAGATGTCTGCCCTGGGTGGGTGAGGTGCAGGTGGCACCATTGTCAGTGTTAGAGCCACAGTGCTTTCCCGACTGCCCACGAGTCACCTGGGATCTTAGTTAACTGCAGAGTGTGACTCAGCAGGTCTGGTTGGGACTCAAGATTCTGCATTTGTCACCAGCTCTTGGGGGGCGGGGAGAGGCCGGGGAGGGAGAGGCTGAGTCTCTGGTCCCCGGGCCACACTCAGGAGCGAGGGCGTATGGGTCTGAGTCCACTCTCTCCCTGCAAACAGTGTTCCGTGCACTTGGCTGTGGGCAGACAAGTCTGGGTTTGAGTCCTGTGCGCCCTGGACGAGCGGGCGCCTCTCCTGCAGGATTGAGGAGGGCACAGCGCCCGGCCGGCGCTCGGCAGGGAGGCCAGTCGACCTGATGCTTGTGCCCTCGCCGCCAACAGGTCCCAGGAGCTCCACCTGCGCCCCGAGTCGCACTCCTACCTGCCCGAGCTGGGCAAGTCGGAGATGGACTTCACGGACAGCAAGCGCCCCCGCCTGGAGCTGCTGCCCGACTCCCTGCTGCGGCCCGCGCCCCTCTTGGCCGCCAGCCAGCCCGGGGGCTCCGAGGACCTGGTCAAGGTAAGGCCTGGCGCTTCCGTTGCGATTGTGCTGCGTGCAGGGGGGAGATTGGGGCACAGCGGGGGCCGGGCTGGGCAGCGGAAGGAGGGTCAGGGGCGAGGCTGGCTCTGTGGGCTGTTGCGTGGCTGGAGAGAGTGCAGCCTGCAGGCCACCACGCCCTGAAGTCCTGGAGGGCCCTTTCGTCCCACCCTTTGAAAGAGAAAGTTGAACCCAGCTAGCGTGGCCCAGTGGTGAGCGTCGACCTATGAACCAGGAGGTCACAGTTTGATTCTCGGTCAGGGCGCATGCCCGGGTTGTGGTCTCGATCCCCAGTGTGTGTGGGGGAGGTGCAGGAGGCAGCTGATGCTGCTGTGGGGGGTGGGGTTCTGTTATTCACTAAATGCAGGACAGTGAGCTGACGGGTCCTGGGACCTCCGTTTACTGGGATCTAGTGTGTGGGGTGGGGCGGGGATGGAGGCCGAGTGGCGGGTGTCCCCGCTGTGCGTGTGAGCATCCTGTAGGCTCTCCACACCCGCGGGGACACACGCATTTGCTCGTGAGCAGCCTCCCGGCTGCCGGGCGAGGTCAGCGCTCATCTCGCCGCGGCAATGGTGGGCGTGGCTGGGGCCTGGGAGCCAGGCTGCGGAGAGCAGGGGCCCACTCGGGTCTGCGGGATTCTCTTCTCTGCCTGACGCGGGATGGGCCTGGACAGTGGGAGTTCAGGCCGAGGTGGCGCCTTCACTTGGGAGCCCGCGCACAGGGCGCGTCCCCGTCCCCCGGTCGTGTCGATGGCGTCATGAGCTCACATGAAGCGTGTGCTGGCTGCGTGTCAGGCACTGTCTTGGCCCCGGGAAGTGCCACCTGCGTAGACAGATTTCCAGGCTCCCCGGAAGCTACTGGCCCATGGCTGTGGGGAGGTGCGGGGGGTGCTGAAGCGCAGCCCTGTCCTGCCACTGCTTCCCCTCTGGTCTCCTTGGTGGCCGCTGTCTCCCTCCTCCCAGGGCCTGCTGACCCCGCCCCCCAGCACCCGAGTCTGGTTCTTCCTCCTCGTGGCCTTGGCCGCTCAGCCTCCTGGGAGGAATGCGCCCCGTGAATTGCTGTTCCCTCCAGTGGGGCTTGGACAGGCAGGGGAGTAGGACGTGTGTGCCGGGCACAGGGCCACGCCAGCCGGGCCGGGTGTCCCCCCTGGGGACTGAGCCCCACGCGGGGGGCAGAGGGCGTCGGGGCACGAATGCCCCGCCTGCCCACGGCACTGCAGGATGGGCTCGGGGCCCTGGGCCTGTGGTGCTGGGTGCTTGGGTGGGTCCGTGCCCTGCGCGGCTCTCGTCTGCCTGCTTGTCCCTGCCCCCTCGTGGCTCCCGGAGGCCCCCTCTCCTCGGGGGCCTTTCTCGTCTCTGTGTCTGTCTCTGTCCCTGCCTGGCTGTGCAGGCCCCTGTCCGCCTGTGTCTGTCTCTCTCTGGGTCCTGTCTCTCTGTCTGTGTGTCTGATTGCCTGTCTCATCTGTCTGACTCTCTGTCTGTCTGTCTCCCTTCCCCAGGGCCGGGGAGGGCTGGGCCCCGTGTTGGCTCCAGGCTGCGGAGAGGGCTGGAAAGTGTGAGCATCGCTGGGCGGGGAGGCAGCCGGGGCGGCTGCTCGCAGCCTCGTCAGATGGTTTCTGCGTTTGCCGCCTGAGCTTCAGCTGCTGCTCCAGACAGGAATTCGATGGGGTTTCTTTCTTTTTTTCCCTTTTAAAGTGGAAGGGAGAGGGGCAGCCAGAGAGGGGGCCGGGGAAGGGAGAAACATCGCTGTGAGAGCGACGCATCAGTTGATTGCCTCCCATAGGTGGCCTGACGGGGCGGGGATGGAAGCTACAACCCAGGTACCTGCCCTGGACCGGGTCTCGAACCCTCGACTGGGTCTCGAACCCTCGACCCTCTGGCGCGCAGGCTGAGGCGCCAACCACTGAGCCCGCCGGCCAGGGCTGTTGATCTCCAGGTTCTGCCGTCCTCCACGTGGTCTTGGCGTGTCCATTCCCCCCACGTTCAAGGCCACACTTCCAGCCCAGAGCTGCCTCCCTCTCGCCTCTGCGTGGCCTGTGCCTGAGCTGGACACCCTCGTGGACGCGGCCCCTTCCCCGGGTGGGGAGCCGCCGGCCCTCATCCCCACCCCGGCTCTGTCTGCCCGCCTCACTTCGCAGAGTGAGGGCTCGTCCTGCCCTCCCACAGCCAGGCCTCTGACGGGGAAGGTGGTGCCCACTGCGGCCTGGCAGCCGCCGGGCCTGGTCTGCTCTCGCCCTCCCGCGGTTTGGGGCTGGAATGAAGGCAGCTGCCGTCGGGACCACCTGGAGGACTTGGCCCCGGAGACAGTACCCCTGGCGGCTTGGGATGAAGTGCACACGTGAAAGGAGCCGCATTAGGGGAAGCGCACAACTCGGAGTTAGCCCTGCGGCCCTGGCTGGTGGCTCAGTGGTTAGAGCGCCAGTCCGTGCACCCAAGGGGCAGGGGTTCGACTCCCGGTCCCGGGGCTGGCGGGTCTGGCTTCAGCCAGCGTGGAGGCGCGCAGTCGGGCACAGGGCAGAGGGCGCAGGTCGTGCGAAGGCTCCCAGGAGCTGCTGCTGGTGTGGTTGGCGCAGGAGGGAGTCAGGTGCCTGCAGGCCCCATGCCCCGGGGGCAGGAGGGGAGGCAGTTGGCAGCCGCTGTGGCTGCAGTTGTCCCCGGGAATAATGTGTCCTCTGTCTTCCGAGCAGCTGCCGTGGGGGCGGGGAGGCGCAGCCTGGAGCTCCTCCGGGCCTCCCCTGCCTGCAGCTGCCGGCTTGGCCTTGGGCATGGCGCTGGGCGGGAGCTGGGTCACCCCTCACCGCCCGGCCTGGAGCCGGGGCCTCGGGGTCGGGCCATCCAGCCAGGGCTGATGCAGCGCGTTCGGCGTGCCCGGCTCTGAGCGAGCGCTCTGCACGCGGGAGCTCACTCAAGCCTCCTTGCCGGCCGGAACGTGGGAACGGCCCTGTGGTGCAGATGAGGAAACTGAGGCAGGGTGGTGTGTGATCTGCTGGAGGTCACGGGGCTGGGAGGGGCCCGAGGGGAGGGGATTTGGACCAAGGGCCTTAAAGGCGAACGCTAGTAAACGTGAGCTGGTGGGATGGGGTCGGGGGTAGCCCAGCGAAGAAGGGTTCCCTTGTTTGTTTAACTGGTTTTTAAAAACAACTTCTTTACACAAAGTGTAACGCTCAGTGAAGAAAAAGCAGAAAAACGCTGGTAAATTAAAGAGGCTAATGGAATTTTTTGTAGTTAATCCTAAAGTGGGTGTTTTTCCCACTTCGTGTTTTAGAGAGTGCAAGTGGGGGGAAGAGAGAGAAACATCGATGTGAGAGACACATGCTTGGTCGCCTCCCATACGCTGCCCAACCTGTCACTCAGGTATATGCCCTTGACCGGGGCTCGAACCCGAGGCCCTTCGGTGTGCAGGCCCACACTAACCACGGGCCGTGCCGGCCAGGGCTGTGCGTCCCATTCTTAGCGGGTTCTCCGTTTGCACCCGAGGGGGATGTCCTTTAACTGGCGGGTTCAGACTTGAGCGTCGTGAATGGGTGTTTGCAGAAAACCGGCCGGGGCCCCGGGGCCAGGCCCTGGGGTGGAGGGCAGGGGTCTCGGTGCCTGTTCTCGAGGAGGTGGGCCTGGTGGGGGGACGAGATGGGCTGAGTGTTGGGAAGAGGCGCCGTGGGAGGGCAGGAGGGCTGTGTCCCGGGCGGAGTGAGCGGGACGGCCCGGCTAGCAGAGGGACCAGGGAGGCAGGGCCGGTGAGCGCCCTGGGACAGGCCTGGGACGTGGGCTGCGACGACAGGTGTCCCGTGTGCTGGGGCCTGCAGCCAGGGCTGCGACCTCGGGGGCGCCTGCTTCTGTGAATAAAGTTTTATTGGCACAGAGCCTCGTCCATTTGTTTACCTCGGGTCTGTGCCTGCTTTCCTCACACAGCATCCGAGCTGAGCGGTCGCAGCAGAGACCCCTGTGCTCCGCGAAGCCGAAAACACCGACCGGGGGTTCCCCTGCTGACCCCTGCTGACCCCGTGCGCGCTTTCTCTCCGCCACAGGAACGCAGCCTGGCGGGCAAGCTGGAGCCCGTGTCCCCGCCGAGTCCCCCGCACGCCGAGCCCGAGCTGGAGCTGCCGCCGCGGCTCTCCAAGGAGGAGCTGATCCAGAGCATGGACCGCGTGGACCGCGAGATCACCATGGTGGAGCAGCAGATCTCCAAGCTGAAGAAGAAGCAGGTGGGGCGCCGCCTGGTCCAGCGGCCGCGGCCGAGAGGGCGGCGTCCGTCCCCGAGGCTGCGAGGGGGGCTGAGCCCGGTCCGCGTGCTGACCGTCTGTGTCCTGCACGTTCGTGGACGAGGGTGCTGCCCTGTGCGGTGCCGCCGAGCTCCCTGGGGCGACGGAACGCCTGTGCCGTCGTCCTACTGTGCGCGGCTGGGAACTGAACTTGCAGCGTAGTTTAGCTCGGATGAGCCGCGACGTGCTCCCTCATGGGCGCTCGGCCTCTGTGCCCGACGGCAGCGAGGGGTCCAGCGCGAAGGCCAGGGGGCAGGTGGCGGTGAAGGAGAGCGACTTGCCGGGCGCTGAGTGCTCTGCAGAGTCTCGGGCAGCGCATTCGGTGACCCCCATGTTCCCGACGGGAAAGGGAGGCTCAGCGAAGGTGGCACGGGGCGGGCGGGGTAAGAGTAGGGGTCCGATCTCCAATATCTGGCTCCAGAGTCCACACCGCCTCCAGGGGATGCCGGTTCCTCTGGGGCAGTACTGTGTGCGCCCCCCTCATCCTTTCCTCTCGGCAGCCCTCCGGGAGGCACAGGGATAAGCCCCATTTTACGGCAGAGGAGACTGAGGCGCAGCGGGTGACGCTTCAGGGAGGCTCAGCGTGCTGCTGAGTCCCTGGGGCGGGGTGGAAGCCCAGGCCGCCGCCGCAGAGCCCGCAGGCTGGAGCTGGCCCCGGGCCGGACCCTCCCGCCCCTGCAGGGTTGTTGGGGGGCCCCTCCAGGGCTCGGAGTCCCCGCGGGTGACTCAGAGGAAATGGTTAGCAGCCTGACTTCCTGTGCGCGGCCACCAGCCCTCCGCCTGCCTCTCCTTCCGCCCGCCGGGCGCGCTCACCACCGCGCTCTCCTTCCCACAGCAACAGCTGGAGGAGGAGGCCGCCAAGCCGCCCGAGCCGGAGAAGCCCGTGTCCCCGCCGCCCATCGAGTCGAAGCACCGCAGCCTCGTGCAGATCATCTACGACGAGAACCGGGTAGGCGTGGGCGTCCTGCGCTCGGAGCCGGAGGGGCCCCGGCTCTCCCCGCGGGCCTCGGGGTTCCCAGC
>PVJC01022953.1:0-26822 GCA_004026665.1 Murina feae
GAACCATGCCAGTGTGACTCAGTGGTTGAGCATCGACCTATGACCCAAGAGGTCACTGGTTCGATTCCAGTCAGGTGAAACTCCTTTATTCAAAAAACTAATTCAGGATTGAATAGAATCACAGAAATGTTAAAAGTAGAAATAAACTTATGTCTCATCTATACTTGAAACCCTTCTTTTAATAGATGATACCCAAGATTTTGAGAAGTTAGATGATTTGCTTAATGTCACATAACTAATTTGTGAAGAAATTGAGGTTAGATCTTCTTTCTAATGTTATTCCTTTATATTTCTCTTCAATGTGGGTTATTTACATTATAGACAAAAAAGAGAAAATATGAACCCCTATTGGGTTCTTGATGTATTATTTTTAATGACCAGGAACTAAACCATGAAAGTGCTAGGGGACTCTGACAAGCAGAGCGAAGAGTGAAGAGTAGTAGATATAGCATACCACTTTCTGCCATTATCTCATACATTCAACCACATTAAGAAGTGACCAGCTCAGCTTCTAAATTACATAACTGCCATCTCAGTATGGGAAGAAACTGCATGATGACACTTCAACCCTCTAAAGTGGATATAAATAAAGAGAGAAAACATGTCTGGTATGCAAGTCTCAGGCTCTGCCTTTGTTATAAGGAGCGAATCTGACAATAGTAGTCAGTATCAATGTTGCCTAAGAGAGACAGACAGACTGCCTATGGCTTTTATTCCACAGTAATGCCTGGTTTTCATCTTGGAACTTGAGACTGGCAATATAGCATTGTGTTAAGATCACAAGCTTTGGATTTGAATCCAGGCTCTACCATTTGCCAGCTAAGTGATATGGACAATTTATTTAACCTCCACAAATATCAGTTTGCACATATATAAAATAGTGTCAGGTTCCTACCATCTTCATTAGGTTGTTGTGAGAACTGAGTACCTTAGTTTGGATTTTCCATTCTATGACATAAATTTGGGTTCAAATAGTTTATTTGGGAAAAGAACCCAGGGAACATGGTGAGGGTGTACTGAAGTGAGTCAGGGAAGGGGATGCTCTGAGGATCCTCCATGAAAGGCTAGGAAGCCAGGAAGGGTAGTTTTCCCCTATCTCCATTCCTCATTGGTTGGGGGTTGCTCCAGGGGGATTGACTCTCAGACACTCTGGCTTACCTTGGGCACAGGTCAAGCACACTCCCGGCTCAAAGAAAGCCCTTACCCAGAAAGGTTCAGGCTTGAAATAGGAAGCTTTGGATTTTCCCAGAAATGTCCACCAAGGCTACAGGTGATCTCTGAAGGGCGCCGAGCAGTTAAGGGCAGGGCATTGACAGCATCTTCCATAGTTTATCATAGTAACATCTGGAACATAGTTAACACTAACAAATCATATAGCTAATTAAAGTTAAAAGTACTAAGCACTGAGAAGGCAAAGGGAAAGTCTTCCCAATGAAAAAGAGGAAATGCTATTACCAAGGAAATTAGATTAATGCACTCAAATGAGAAACCTGGAAGTCATCCTACACATCTTCTTCTTCCCATCCCACCAATTTTATCACCCTTTTTCACGTCCCATCAATTTAATCACATTAACACTTCTCCCTTCTCTCTTCTTAAGTCTTTAAAACAGGAATTTCACTTTTTTTTTTTTTTTGCTTGAATTATTATAACCTCCTAACGGGTCTTCCTGACATTCTCACTTTCTTCTCTCACCCTGACTGCCATTCATCAGATTCATTAAGTACTATCAGAATGCTTTTTCTAAAACCCAGTTCTGATAGAGAATCCTCTATTTCACAACTTCAGATACTTCAGTGATTCATCATTTATTTCTGGGTGAAATTAAAACTCTTTGGCTTAGGATACAAGGATTTAGTCCTGCTTATTTCTCCAGTTTCTCCTTGTGTCTCATTCTCAACTCCTAAATTTCATTATAAGAAATCTTCTTTGGCACTTCATATAGGCCACGCTTTGTCATCATTCAATGCCACTTTCCATGTTTTTCCCACACTTTTTTCATTTAGAAAACTACTAGATTCTATTCAAGAATTCAATTTCGTATTATCTTTTATGAAAAACTATTTCTGATATTTAACCTTCCCTCCTGGTATGGATCAGTGATCAAAAGACATTTCTGTATATCTCTTAAAACTCAGTACTTTCATTATACACTAGAGGCCGGTGCACAAAAATTTGTGCACTCAGGGGAGTCCCTCAGCCCAGCCTGTGCCCTCTTGTAGTCTGGGACCCCTTAGGGGATGTCCACCTGCTGGCTTAGGCTTGCTTTCCAGGGAATTGGGCCTAAGCTGGCAGTCAGACAACCCTCTGGCAGCCTGGGAGCCCTCGGGGGATATCCACTTGCCAGTGGGGAGCAGGCCTAAGCTGCAGTCAGACATCCATAGCGCTGCTTAGGAGGTGGGAGAGGCTCCCACCACCACCATTGCTGTACTGGCAGCCGTCAGCCTGGCTAGTGGCTGAGCAGAGCTCCCCCTGTGGGAGCGCACTGACCACCATTGAGCATCTGCCCCCTGGTGGTCAATGTGTGTCATAGTAACCAGTCATTCCCAGTCGTTCTGCTGTTAGGGTCAATTTGCATATTACCCTTTTATTATATAGAATAGAAGCCTGGTGCATGGGTGGGGGCTGGCTGGTTTGCCCTGAAGTGTGTCCTGGATCAGGGTGGGGGTCCTGCTGGGGTTCCTGGCCAGCCTGAGTGAGGGGCTGAGGGCTTTTTTCAGGCTGCCCACTGCTCCCATTGACCCAGCGTCCCAGCGAGGCTGGCTGGAATCAAGTTTCTGGGGTTTATTTATCTTCTATAATTGAAACTTTGTTGCCTTGAGTGGCAGCCTAGGCAGGCAATGAAGCCCCCTGTTTGCTTCAGCTCCATGGCTTCTATAATTTTTCAGGCTGGCCATGCCCCATGGCAACCCAGGCTCCCAGCCTCTCCTATCTGGGATTTATTTATTTTCTGTAATTCAAACTTTATAGCCTTGAGCAGAGCCCAGGGCTGGCCAGGGAAGGCGGGAAGCTTGGCTTCCTCCATCGTTAGGGGCAACCCAAGCCTCCTGCTTGCTCCAGCTCTGTGGCTGCCGCCATCTTAGTTGGGTTAATTTGCATACTCGCTCCTGATTGGCTGGTGGGTGTAGCAGAGTGGCAGAGTGATGGTTGATTTCTTTTATGAGTGTAGATTTCATTATGGCAAAATTGGAAATGTAGTAAAAGAATTTGGTTATGGTCATCCAACTTTGGTTTATGTGAACTCACATGACTTTTTTCCTGTGTGCAGCTTTCTTACCAGACAATAAAATAAAACCTTACACCACCTCCAAACTTTGAATTTGTGCTTATTTTCCACAACTATTGCAGGATCTGTAGTTACCTAAAGCATGACAACAGTTGGGGATGTGGGGACAGATGTAGAACACTATGCAGGGGTAGCATGGCAGTTTGTGCCCCCAAACCTTTTTCAGAGCGTAGAAGGTTTCATTGTTTTACACAGGGCTCATAAATTGAGCCTGTTTGTCCCTCTGTCTAGTTTCTGCATCTCACATTAGACCTTTATATCTACCTTACAAGATGGCATGAAAAGACATTTTTTAATCTTGTTTGGCCCAGGCTGGATGGATTCCACCATGGCGCTTTTCTGTCCAAGGATAAAAAGGAAACTCCAGTCTGTTAAATTTGTTATAAGCAGTACGGTCCCCAATGCGTAAAACCTGCTTTAAAAGCAATATCAGGAATTAGGCAGGGTGGTGGGGGGAGTTTCCTTTAGGTGCTACTTGGGTACATGATGATTTGAAAATCCAAGGGGAACCTGGAAAAATTTCTATAATGGCCAAATGGAGTGAGACTATTTGGGGGAGCTATGGTCTCTCATATTGTTATTAGAAATGAAATAGTTCTGAAGTAAAACAGAGTGATTCTTTTTTCACATGGGACTACGAAAATGTATACCAATGTAGAAAAAGTGATAATGTTTGGGTTTTCTGATTATCTGTAAATAAAATTAGGCTGTATTTATAAATATAATTTTTATAAGTTTAAATGTCAAAGTTTTTTGTGTTGGAGAGTCTTATAAAACTTTGTTTATTTTATAATCAAAACTGTATTTTACATAGTTCCTTTTTAAAATTTAATAGGAAGTATTAATTTGATTTTGTTATGTGGTTTAGGTAGTTTAACCTCTGACAATCTCTTCGGTGAAATATTGTTTTTTAAAAATATATTATTAATTAAGCCAGTCAATGAAAGAAAAATACCACATGTCCTCACTCATCTATGGATAATAATAACCATTATAAACTGGTGAACAAAAATAGATACAGAAGCAGAGCAACATCAAACAGACTGTAAATTACAGCAACAAGGACAGGGACGTTGGGTGGGGGAAGTAACAGATCAGCCAAGGTACTTTTGTGTGTGCATTTAAGCATAACCAATGGACACAAAACACTGGGGGGTAGGGGAGGCTGGGGGAAGGGCAGGGGGAAAAAGAGATATATGTACTAATCTTTGTAAAGCTTTATGTAATTTTAAAAAATGTAAAAAATAAAAAAAAAATATATATATTATTATTGATTTCAGAGAGGAAGGGAAAGGGAGAGAGAGAGAGAGAGAAACATCAATGATGAGAGAGAATCATTGATCGGCTGCCTCTTGCATGCCCCTTTCTGGGGATCGAGCCTGAAACCCTGGGCACATGTCCTGACTGAGAATCGAACCTTGACCTCCTGGTTCACAGGTCGCAGCTCAATCACTGAGTAACACTGGCAGGGCAAACATTGTCTTTTATTAATATTTTCTTCAATTATGGAACTATCTTTGCCTGCTCTAAGTTATATCCTACAGAGTTTAATAGTTATGGAGTATAACCTGAAAAGACAGAGAAAAGTGGCAAGTCTGAAACCTTACTTGTATATTAATAATTGCTTTCTAAAAACAAATGTCTTTTTAGGACCACATAAAGAAAATATTAATATGAAACTCCATGAGAAAAAAATTGTTTTACGGAATTTCTTCAATGAAACCACTAGATGGCAATATCTTTGTATATTTGTGAATACACTAGACAAATGGCTCCTGAGGAAAACACCGTAACTTTTTTAACTGTCATCTCAAGTTTCCAAAATGGCTATTCCTCAATTCTAAAGAAATGAAACACGAGTTAAAGAGTGCTCTATTATTTGTTTGGGTTGCAGTAAATTAAAGTCCTTCTTTGACAGCCAGATAAGTCACTGGGTCACTGAGATGGAAAAGGAATGGCCTCACTGTGGAGCACACAAATGTCCCAGATTTAGGCCTGAAAATAGACGGTACAGAGAGATGTAGTTGAAGCAGTGCTCTTGAATCAGTCTTCATTTCTTTCCTCTGATTTTTTCCCTTGCTCACCTATTTTTTTTAAATATCTCTAAAATTTCTTCTTCCCTTTTGTGGATTAAAAACAAAGCAAGCAAATAACAACAAAAACAAAAACAGCCAAGGAGTAATAGAAAGATTTTGAGGGCAGACTGCCCTTGTGGAAAAGATTCCTTTACCACAAAAAAAAGTTTACATTCAGAATATACCCAAAATATTCTATCTCACTAATTTTTCGGTAATTTGGGTTTACATATTTAGTAACCTGTCTGAGTTTTTAAATTGGAACTAAACACCAGACATTCAACTGCTAAAGTATGATGTACTCCCCCCCCAAAAAACCACAGAACAAAATTTTAAACTCTCATTTGGATATAAAATGAACACACGCGAAAGATTTTCAACTCACCCTCCTAGCTGATTCCAGCCAGGGCACATGCCTGGGTTTTGGGCTTAATCCCCAGTAGGGAGTTTGCAGAAGGCAGCCCATCAATGATTCTCTCTCATCATTGATGTTTCTATCTCTTTCTTTCTCTCTCCCTTCCTCTTTCTGAAGACAATTAAAAAGAAAACATTTTTTGAAAAGAAAGATTTTCAACTCATTAATAATTAAGGGAGTTAGTTTAAAGGACAATTTCAGAAACATACACACATAACAAGGAATTCTGAAAAGAATGTGCTAATAGATACAAAAGTGGTTAATCTAAGTATGAATTTAATTGTTTGTGGTCATCTAGAAGGCAGAAATCAATTTTATAATCTACAAGACAAAATTAATTTGCATTGCTATGAATAAGAATTATATGCATTACTACTACTTTGTATGAGCTAATTTCTATGGTATTGAGATGTAAAAGAGCCTGCTTAATAGAGAGTTGATCACAGATACACAACCTGCCCTGGCCAGGTGGCTCCATGGATTAGAGTGTTGTCACAAACCAAAAAAGGTTCAATATCTGATCTGGGCGCATATGGGAGACAAATAATCGATGTTTCTCACATTTATCTCTCTCTCTCTCCCCTCCCCTCCCTTCACCTCTCTCTTAAAGTCAATGAAAACATATTCTCTGGTGAGGATTTTTAAAAAAGAAAGATACACAACCTTATGTAATCAAATAATCTCCAGAAAGTCTGCTAAACTCAGTCATCTCTTTTGCCCATTTCCAAGTAGTGGATAATTTTCTATTTTTAAAAATAATTATGTTGATGGGATAAGCAATATAATTGCAGAAAGAGCCTTATTCTATGTGCTGCAGTATTACAACAAAACACAAGGAGGCATTTTTTTGCACTAGATTTTCTACACAGATGGTAACCAGGACCAATGATTAAGTCAGGATCACTGTTACTAAGTTTTGGAATAAATTGATCTGACAATGAATTTTCTTAACTCTAGAAGTAGATGCCAGAGGATGTGAGCAAAGAATTTTTCCTAAATTAAAAGTGAATAGATATTACTTGTTGGCTCACTATTTTGAGTGTGCTATTTTGCCACAAAATATTCTCAAATCTGGAGATGTGCCCCAGTTTCTCCAGATAATTAAATTTGGGGGAAAAAGTAAGAGAGCACAGTACAACTCAAGAACTAAGAAAGATCAAGGTTTGCAAAAACAAATGCTTACAAGGGCAAGGCAGATATGTAGAATAAAGTAGGCTGGGAATAACACAGCACACAGTAGGAGAATGGTGACAAATTTGGAAGCACATGCCCCATCTAAAGAGAAAGACTATTGTTTAGGTCCAACTAAATGAAAATAGAGACCGCAAAATGCCATATTCTAGGATTTTTTTCAAAAGAAGTAAGAAAACCAAATTGTTATATGGATTCTTCTATTTGTTTGTTTGTTTGTTTTTCTGGATGCTGGCTACTTAACAACAACAATAACAAAAATTAGATATGATGTGTCTTCCCTTCCTCCCCAAAAATTTTGCTAAGAAAAATTTCTAGACTCCCTTTCATATTTGAAGCCTGTTGAAGGGGCAAGTTCTGAGAAGAAGGAATGTGATCGTAGAAGCAGTGACAAGAATTGAATAGTAGAGATGAACAGATAAATGACAAGAATTTGTAGACTACATACCTATGAGCCCACTGGGAGTCACCGGAAATGGAGGCTTTGGGAGGAAGGTGAACTTTTCATAACATAGAAAAAACTGTGAACATAATGAAAGACCAGTTTTATCATTTATTGTTCTCTTTATCCCCCACCTTAATGTGTCCAGTGCTGAGTATACTGAAGGAAATCAATGAATATTTGCTCATTGAGTTGTCATTCAGATAACAAGTCAAGTGGAAGGATTAATATAATAACTTTAATTTTATAACACTGTGTGTGTGTGTGTGTGTGTGTGTGTGTGTGGTCATCTTAATTTCTTTAAATTAGTGAGGGAAGGAACAATGTGAATTAATAATTAGCAATAAGATTCCAGAATGAAACTGGGAATATATTATCACCAAGACTGCTTTACTCTTTTAAAGATTTCACTAATCTATAGATGTATGTTTTTTGTTTAGGGTTTTTTTTTATTATTAATTTCAGAGAGAAAGAGGGGTGCGAGAGATAGAAACATCAATGATGAGAGAGAATCGTTGATCAGCTGCCTCCTGCATGCCCTACACTGGAGATGGAGCGCACAACCCAGGCATGTGCCCTTGACCAGAATCAAACCCGGACCCCTCAGTCCGCAGGCCGATGCTCTATCCACTGATAGAGCTGGGACTGTTTAAACCAGCTGGGACTGTTTATTGCCTTTTTATTTGTTTTGTTTTGTTTTTGTTTGTTGTCTTTTTGCACCTACCATAACATACCTTTGGAATGTCAGGGTAACCTTTTTTGGCCCAGATCCCTCGGGCACAACCACTGCACCAGAGCAGAGTCCATAGAACCTTTCATAGTGATCTTGTTTTCCCATATACTATCTCTACATGCTGTAAAATTCTTAACTGTTACCCACAAACATAAAAGATGTTTATTCCTTTCACTTTTATCCAGTCTCAGAGATTTCCCCGCTTTGCTTTCTCGCATCTTCCTAACCTGTCACCAATGGATTTCATGTAAGCCCCTTATATCTTCTCCTTTGATACTGGTGTATAAAATAAGTGGTAAGGCTTCCATTTCCTGGAGCATTTTCTCAATCCATTAAGATTTTGTTTTCCGGCAATTCCCATGTTTGGCTCAAAAAAACTAATAAAAATTCTCTACAGGTCTGAACATTTTTTTCATTGACATATGGCAAGAGTATGTTTAGTTTTTTTAAGAACCTGCCAACTGTCTTCTAAAGTGGCTGTAGCATTTTGTATTACCAGCACTAGCTAAGATTTCTTATTGCTGCACATCCTCACAGCATTTGATATTACTAGTGTCCTGGGTTTTGGTCATTCTAATAAGTATGTAGTGTTAGTTCATTGTTTTAATTTGTATTTTCCTGATGACATATGATGTGAAGTATCTTCTTACATGCTTATTTGTCAGCTGTATATCTTTTCTGGTAAAGACTACTATATATTTTTAATGTTAATTTTATATCCTGCTACTTTGTTAAATTATCTTACTGCTTTAAGTGGTTTTTCTCATTTCTTTGCATTTATTATTTTGTGTATGTGGTGTTTTTGAGTTTGTTTTTGTGTGGTGTTTTTTTTTCTTTCAGAAAATGCTGCTGTTGATGTATACACAGGATAAAGTGAAAATAGTCTTACAGTTGTATTTGAAACAGTTTATTCTTGTATTATTATTTATTAATTACTGTATTATTTTTCCATAAGAACAACTGTAAACCTACCTTTGCCCCACCCTGTATTTAAACTTAAGAATGGGAGATTTTAGAGTTTTCTGTGTAAGAGTGGCAAGGAAGAGAGGTTCAGAAATTGTAGGGTGATCTAATTGGACCCTATTTTTGGGACTCTAGATTCAGTATCACTCAGTCTTGTCTTTTGGGAGTCAAATTTCTAAGAAAAGGCTTTTTCAGTCTCCTGCCCCAGGGTATATATAACCCTAGCTGCCAGCATTCGTTGAGCTAGGTTGGAGACATCTGGGAGTGTGAACATTTAGGATACAGTTTTGCACTGTACATAAAGCACATAAACCTTTGCTTAATCCCTCTTTTTTCCATATAGGACCCACGCTTAACAAGGCTTAGTTTCCTCTCGGTAGGGATCCTGTTTTACTCTCCCCATATAACACTCCTCTAGTGAGGAGCAGATCCCAATTTTGTGGGGCCTGAAATTTATGCAATTTGGGGGCTTTAAGAGAAAGAATAAAAAGGACCTTTGTTTTATGAATTAACATGACCACTTAAACACATTACTTGGGCCCCTCCCAGGGCGTTGGAAGGGGCTCCAGCAAATGCTAGGCCCTGAAGTTGAAGATTACTTCATTGCCTGGTGAAGCAGGGGATTTCCCAGGGGTGAGGACGACAGAGCCCCTAGCGCTAGGACGCTTGCATGCACGACTCTGGAGACCAGGTTCTGTGATGCAGGTCTAATTTTATTGAGGAGGTACAGAGTATTTATAGGTGGAGGTGGCCAATCATGGAACATCATCTTAGGGGAGCCAATGAAAGGTCGGGGTACTGTGTACGTGGCTCTGGGAGGGGCTCAGGTGGGCGTTGCCATCTTCCTGGTGTGCCAGAAAGATCTGAACTACTGGAGTGCGCTTACAGCATTGCATCAGCTGCTGCACCTCCTGTGCTCTACATACAGCCTGGTAAATCTAAATAGCCTCCAATCTTCTCCAATATGGGGACAGAAAATCGCTTAGCAGTGCAGAATTGGGGAGGGGTTTAGTAGTCTAAATCATTGAATCAAAAAGACTTTCATCCCAACTTCTCAAGGTACCTTGTGCTATCAATTTCTATGCCTTCTTAGGGGGACTTTGTGGTAATTAGATTGCTTCTTGGCTTTCCTCATTCCGGTTTGCAGCTTTCTTGAGTTGCCAAATCAGTTTCCATTCATTTATCAGCTTTCCAGTGTCAAAAACGTTGTGCTATTGTCTCCTTTACTATGCCTGTTGTTCTTGTGAATTTATGCCATTAAAAAAAAAGTATTGCCCTAACTGGTTTGGCTCAGGGGATAGAGCATCAGCCTGGGACTGAAAGGTCCCGGGTTCGATTCCAGTAGGGGGTGTGCAGGAGGCGGCTGATCGATGTTTCTCTCCCATTGAGGTTTCTAACTCTCTATCCCTTTCCCTTCCTCTCTGTAAAAAATCAATAAAATATATATTTAAAAAAATCTTTTCTGTTATTTTACTGAATTTTAGAAGAGAGCAGAAGTGTGTGCTCCACCTCCATTCTTAATCCAAGATTAGAACGTACTAAATCTCATTCCAGAATTGCACCCCGCTCCTCCCCCACACAAATAGTTGGAACACTTTATACTCCTAGCAGCACAGCAAGAAAATATCTACTTACCCTTCCCAACATTCCATATTTTCAAAATTCCCCAATTTTGAGTAAACTACCTCATTATTTAAATTTGCATTTCTGTGATTACTACTGAGGTTCAACATAATCCTATATAATAAAAGCCTAATATGCTAACTGTCCAGTTGCCCAGCCATCCGTTCACCCAATCAAACTGTAATGTGCTAATGATATGCTAAGGCCACACAACCACTCGCTATGATCTGCACTGACCACCAGGGGCCAGTTGACTGGTTGACCAGTTGCTATGACATGCACTGACCACCAGGGGGCAGATGCTCTGACTGGTAGGTTAGCTTGCTGCTGGTGCCCAGCTGATAGGGACTGAGAGAGATGGGCCAGACATGCCCTGGAGTCCTCCTGCAGTCCCTCCCTGGCTGCCCAACCTCCCACATTCCTTCCCGGCCCTGATTGTGCACCAGTGGGGTCTCTCTTGCAATCTGGGACCTCTTGGGGGATGGCGGAGAGCTGGTTTCAGCCCAATCCTGCATGCCAGGCCGAGAGAACACACTGGTGCACAAATTTGTGCCTGGGCCTCTAGTCCTATATATAACCTAGAGGCCCAATGCATGAAATTAGTGCAAGAGTAGGCCTTCCTTTCCCTGGCTGCCAGCACCAGCTTCTCTCTGGCACCTGGCACCCAGGCTTCCCTCTGGCTACCAGCAGGACCTGGGCTTCCCTCAGGCTGCCAGCAGGCATCCAGTACCTGGGCTTCCCTTGCAGCCTCGGCTTTGTCCAGAAAGTCATACGGAAGGATGTCCGATCTAATTAGCATATTATGCTTTTATTATTATAGAAGGGTAATGTGCAAATCGACCAAACTGGTGGAATGACCAGTCACTATGATGCGCACTGACCACCTGGGGGCAGATGCTCAATGCAAGAGCCTGCCCCCTTGTGGTCAGTGTGCTCCCATACGGGAAGCACTACTCAGCCAGAAGCTGGGCTCATGGCTGGTGAGTGCAGTGGCAGTGGTGGGAGCCTCTCCCGCCTATGCAGCAGTGCTAAGGACCACTCGGGGTATGTCTGCCTGCTGGCTTAGGCCTGCTCCCCCTGTCAGTGGGACATCCCCAAGGGGTTCCGGACTGTGAAAGGATGCAGACCGTGCTAAAGGACACAACCCTGGTGCATGAATGTCCTGTGGGCCTCTAGTTGTATATATTTATTGGTCCTTTGTGTTTCCTCTTCTATGAATAACCTGTTCATATAACCCATTTTTCTGATAAGTACTGAAGGGAATCAGAACACACAATATCTCATTTTGTCATATTGATTGAGATGAAGGGAACTGAAAAAAGGCAGGACTTTCTGACCTCCCTCTTTCTAACACAGGGTATAAAATTTCCCATGAAAAGGGTATATCCTCCCTGTACCGAGAAGAACATTCTTATTACTAGAGACAGGAGTTGAAATAAAAATTAATCTTCATAAACAAACTTACTAAAATAACTCATTTTTAATTAGTTATTCCCATATATTTCCTAGTTCATTTCCTACAATTTATCAACCCTAGCCCAAACGTCTTTTTCCTACCATGTCAGTCTTCACAATTTATCTCTTTGTGTGTGTTTTTTAATGATATGCAAGCTCTCAAGCCTATCTGCTTCATTGGGTTTTTATTTCTTATATATTAACGCCTCCATGTACATATAAAAATATTAACACCAAAAAAATTGAATGTTTTGCTCCTGTTAATGTCTTTTGTAAGTTTAGTTGTTAGGCCCAGCTACAGAACCTAAGAGGGCAGAGAAAATATTTTTCCTTCCCTATAGTGGCTTACAATTTTCTTATTGAAAAGTCCACCTCTATCCATTGATTTGAAATGTCATATTTATTAACTACTAAAGTTTATTTGGGTATTCAAAATTTCACTTCACATGGGAAAATATCCTTGCAAGAAATTAAATGGGAATTTATTAACATCATAAAACATACCAATTAGAGATTGAAATAAAATGTCTACTTTAATATCATTCACATTTACTTACATTTTATCTGAAAATTATGAGGACAACTTGTGCATCTCACATTAATATTATTATCCATATAATAACAACTACATATAACCATGTATTTACCTATATCAGGATAACATACAAAGTTTGTGTTTAAGACATCTCAGTTAAAAAGAAACACTAAATAAGAAAAATGAATTTCCAAAGATTCAGTTATTAACAATAAAAATAATAAAAATTATTCCTAAATTTCTTATATTTTGACAACTTTGAATTATACTTACATGCTATCATTTCCAGAAAGCATAAATTACAACAAGGGTCACTGTCAGGTTGACATATATATATTTTTAAAGCTTTTTTAAAAATATGCTATTATTATGCTTTAACATCACTTGATTTATTCTTGGCACATATGGCATCTTGGAAAAAAAATACACTTTGCCAATTTTATGTTATTGTGCAGGTATAAGAGAAAGAGCACACAATTTAGGAGGCAGAGAGACCTATGTTCAATTACCAGCTTTGTCCAAAGTTGTGTTGTTTGAGGCTGGTCAGTTACTTCTTGGCACTGGGGCCAGGATTAAACAATGCACATTTTTAAATTCATGGCATGGGAGTGAATGAATAATAGATGCTTTCCCGAATTTGTTCATATTGAAGCAATAGTAAAATATCAGCCTTATGTTTTGGTACAATTTGAAAAACTAAAAAAGTTACATCAACGTGTTTTGGAAAGCTGCATTTTTAAGAAATAAAACCTTCAGCGGTTTTACATATTTCTCAATAAATATTAGTGCATACTATACCCTTTAAAAAAAAGTATGATAAAATGGACAATGGTTAAGGACTTTTGGTTTTCTTTTGTGCTACTGATATAAAAAATAATGGCTATATTTAAGGCTCGTTAAGTGATTGTTCATAGTTGCCCTGAACCAAATTTATATTCTTGATGTTGCACTATCAACTGAAACCAACCTACAGCCTTAAATGACTACCATAGAGAAATGCCCATGATATTTTACAGTTGAACAATCATGGCCTTCTTACTGATTTGAAGTAAAGGTTCATTGGGTCACCTGTGGCAGTACAGCTTGTCTGTCATTAAGGATTATTCTTATATACACAATCACAAACCCATCTTTCTCATGCTAAATACTTGGTGTTTGGAAGATCTAAGATTCCTGAAAATTAAATTTAAATTGTCACAGGGAATAGCTCCTCTAGATAGCAATGCTTCCATCCTTATCTTGAATCTTTTTCTTTCCTACCTGGACTATCTAGAAAATCATCTTTCCAAATATGACTCAAATCCTTCCTGAGGAATCTTTCTCTAACCCAATTTCACATTCCTCCATTTATGTCCCTCACACTCACTCATGTGTAATTCATATCAACTTCAATCTGCATATAATATTATCCACACTTTGTTTGCCTTCTACTTCCAGTTAGGATGTCTCTTTGACTTTTTAAGCTTCCACAGTGTTTAACACAATGCTGTGCATATATGTATGTGACTGTGTGTATGCATGTGGGTGTGTGTGCACCTGTGTGTTGAGTGACTAAAAGACTAAAGAACCTGGGTGGGTGGAGGGTAGGAAAATTTCCTAATTTTTCAAAAATCAATTGCTGGACCTTCCTAAAACTTAAAATCTGATTTCCAAAGCTATTTCAGTTTGGTTTGGGACATGTCAACAATAAAAAGGCTGTGAAAAAACTTTCTAAGAAAACCTTTATGAACTATTCCAAAAGATTTTTTAATAATTAAGAGCACCAAACTAAAACATTTTACTAAATAGTGGTATAATCTTTCCTATAACTTTACAAATGTAAACTTCCTTTCATTCAGGACAAAGAATACTGAACAGGAATAGGTGTTGTGAATCAGGATTAAAAAGGCAATTCACTCTAAGTCAATATCCAACGCACATTTTTCCATTATGTTGAAAAGTCTTCTGTGGTACATGTGTATGTTATGTTAAGTAAAAGAATGGTTCAGACCAGGATGTTGTAGATCTCTATAGCTGTTTTGATACTATAAAATATGACATATATTGAAGCTGCTATTTCACAAGAAAAATTTTGTTTATAATAGCTGTTAACATTAAAACAGGATATAATAAAGTTATTCTCAATGTGTATATTTTTCAGGTTTGCCTGACAGTGTCCTTTTGAGAAACTGACAATTTGTAGTTACATTACAGACATTTGAAATTCACTTTTATGATTACAAATATCACACACACATAATAACAAACAACAATATATAACATCTTTTTACTGAAGCACTCTGCAATTTACATTTAAAGCTTGGCAATAAAACAAACTTCATTGTACTTTTTAAAGTAAAATAATACAACACATAATGTATGTGACAATTACATTAAGAATAAATAAAATAAAGTATAAAAATTCTGTATCAGAACAATGAATTGTTTTAGCTGTCATTCTAAATCTTAGTTTATATGTTTGTATCAAGTTCTAATGTATTTCAAACCCAAGAACCTTTACTTTTAAATAATATACTAAAAATACCAAGTTTGGAGTATAAACATAACACCTTATGCTCTTTTTCTAGGTCATCTAACAAATAAGACAAATGGGAGGCAAGGATAGTTCTCTTACTACAAAATGCCTCCTTGCTTTCCTATATATTTTTATGTCACTTCTAGAGCAAACATTACAAGATGACAGCTTTGGCAAATTATAATCTTACGAGGTTTATTATTTGAAGGAAAGAAAAAAATTAAACTAAGAACTTTATTTTTTTGGCTTATTCATTCTCAAACTTTTTTTTCCCCCTCTGACATACAACAGTAGTACAACAGCACTTTTTAAAATGCTCACCATTAATCATTTTAACCAGCACAAAGTGAACTGAATTAGTTTATAGAATTAACCTAAATAGGTTATCAGAATAGGTATTATGGTGAGGTCCTAGAATTTGTTACACGTAGGGCTAAACTTGCAAGAGATCGCATGGCAAAAGTAGAAACTTTGTGACATATCCCGGCTTTTGCAATGTAGTTAGAAGCCAATCGAAAAAGCCTTTCAGCACCAAAGGTGTTGAAGTGCCCAGGAAGCACCTTCTCTACCAGACCTCTGTCCACTAGTTCTATCAGACGTTCACAGGTTCCAACATAGTCACTTATCCTGCTGTATGGGAGCCAGTCAATCAGCGATCCATCATACACAACATCTCCACTGAAGAGAATCTTTCGGTCTTTGTCATGTAAGCAAATACTGCCTCTGGAGTGACCAGGCATGTGCATAACAGTAAGCTGTCTGTCACCAAGGTTGATTACATCCCCTATAAATAGAAACAGAGTTTGCAGATAAACATGTTGCATATATGACTTCAATTAAAGAATAGAAGAACATTTAAATGTAATAGTATGGGGAAGGCCTAGGGTGGAGCAAGGGTTGGGTAGAAGAGGGCAAAAAGGGAGAAATTGGGAGACATCTATAATACTGTCAACAATAAAAATAAATAATAGGGAAAAAAGACCTAAACAAAAGAAGAGATACTTCATGTCCATTGACTGAATTATTTCTAGGCAATGGAAAAGAATAAATTATTAATAGATACAACATGGATGAATCTCCAAAACTAGATACCAAATAGTAGACACAAAAGCTATATATCATATAATAAAAGAGAAACATGCAAATTAGCCATCCTTCCACTATGCTCAAGCCACGCCCACCAGCCACACCCACTAGTGAATCCGAGTGACTTTGCAAATTATCTGACAAAGATGGCGGTTAATTTGCAGATATAGGTATCAAGCGCCCCAGGAGGTGATGGCGGCCTCGGCTGAAGGCTCCCAAGACTTTTGCCAGCCCCAGGAGGCGAGGCCATAGCAATGGCCACGGGCTCCCAGGACTTTTGCCAGTTGGGGAAGCGAGGCTGCCCGTGCCTTGCCATGCCCGCAGGACCTTGCCAGCAGAGAGTGGGAGGTTTGGAGGACTTGGCAGAGCAGGAGACTGCTGGACATAGAACAGAGCGAGAGAGAGGGAGGCTTGGAGAGCGCGGCTTTCTCTGTCACCCCAGCTTCCTTATCACAGATGTAGAAAATGACAGCAGGGAGGAGGAAGACCCACCCCACAGAATCAGCCAGAATCAGCCTTTGGTCAGACAGCTCTCGGTGGCCTGACAGCCAGGACTTTCATTCACTTGCATCTCAGGCCGTGACAGTAAAGAGGTGGGACTATGTCTAAAGAGCAGCTGTTGATATAACGTAGCTCTGCAGCCGAAAGATGCCAGCATTATTGACAGAAAGCGTCTGCAGAGCAGCGTGCATCTGATCTTGAAAGAAGACGGTGCCTGCGACAGAATGTATCTGAACACCAGCTACTGGAAAAATGTCGCTCTGATGCCAAAAAACACTGGCATTATCAACAGAAAATGTCTAAAGACCAACGTGCCTTTGAAGTTGAAAGAAGGTGGTGGTGATGACAGAATATGTTGAGAGAACAGTCATCAACAATACTACCAATACTGGTAGGAACTGCCTTCTCAGCAAAAATGGAGTTCATGAGGATGCAATTCTCAAACATAGTTGTGGTGGAATGACTGTTCAATGTGAATTTTGCCTATCACTAAATTTCTCTGATGAAAAACCATCCGATGGGAAATTTACTTAATGTTGTAGCCAAGGGAAAGTCTGTCCAAATAATATACATTTTCCAGATTACCTGGCATATTTAAAAAGATTAATGACAAACGAAGATTCTGACAGTAAAATTTCATGGAAAATATTCATTCCATAAATAGTTCTTTTGCTTTTGACTTCCATGGGTGCAAATATTGCATCACCATCAGGATATGGGCCATACTGTTTTAGAATATAGGTTAGGTGTTTCTCGGAAGTTTACTCAACTCTATATTTTACAGTTTAGCATGGTGTTTCTCAGAAGTTTGCTCAACTCTATATTTTGGATACAGCTGAAGCTACAAGTAAAAGATTAGCAATGCCAGAAAACCAGGGCTGCTCAGAAAGACTCATGATCAACATTAACAACCTCATGCATGAAATAAATTAATTAACAAAATCATACAAGATGCTACATGAGGTAGAAAAGGAAGCCCAATCTGAAGCAGCAGCAAAAGGTATTGCTCCCACAGAAGTAACAATGGTGATTAAATATGATCGTTAACAGTGATCTGGGTAGATATAATTCTTCTCGTGTAATCGAGGTTGCTGTCATATTCAGAAACAAAGATGGAGAACCTCCTTTTGAAAGGGACTTGCTCATTCATTGTAAACCAGATCCCAGTAATCCAAATGTCACTAAAATGAAACAAATCAATATCCTGTTTCCTACATTAGATGCAATGACATATCCTATTCTTTTCCCACATGGTGAAAAGGCTGGGGAACAGATATTGCATTAAGACTCAGAGACAACAGTGCAATCAACAATAATACTAGACAAAATGTAAAGACACGAGACACACAAATGCAGTATTATGGATTTCATCTCTCTGTGTGGGACACATTCAATCCTATTTTAAATGCAGGAAAATTAACTCAACAGTTTATCATGGATTCGTGTTAAAAAATGGAGGCCAATCAGATAAATTTCATCAAAGCAAACCAATGTAAGTTGACAGTTGAAAAATACAGTGGTTTGATGGATTATCTCAAATCTAGATCTGAAAAGGACAATGTGCCGATTGGTAAAATGATAATGCTTCCATCATCTTCTGAGGGTAGTCCCAGAAATATGCAGCAGCAATATCAGGATGCTATGGCAATTTTAATGAAGTATGGCAAGCCCAATTTATTCGTAACCATGACCTGCAACCACAAATGGGCAGATATTTTAAACAATTCACAACACTGACAAAAAGTTGAAAGCAGACCTGACTTGGTAGCCAGAGTTTTTAATATTAAGCTGAATGCTCTTTTAAATGATATCTGTAAATTCCATTTACTTGGCAAGTAATAGCTAAAATTCATGTCATTGAATTTCAGAAACGTGGACTGCCTCATGCTCACATATTATTGATGTTAGATAGTGAGTCCAAATTACATTCCTCTAATTAATTCCCTTTCACTGTGCACAAATTTCGTGCACCGGGCTATTATATTAACTAGGGGCCTGGTGCACAAAAATTTGTGCACTTGGGAGGGGGGAGTCCCTCAACCCAGCCTATGCCCTCTTGTAGTCTGGGACCCCTTGGGAGATGTCCACCTGCTGGTGTACCTGGCCAGCCTGGGTGAGGGGCTGATGGCTGTTTGCAGGCTGGCCAAGCCCCCCATTGGGGACCCTCACCCCATGGAGGTGTGGCCAGCCTGGGTGACAGGTTGAGGGTCGTTTTCAGGCTGCCCACAGCTCCCATTGACCCAATGTCCCAGTGAGGCTGGCTGGAATTAGGTTTCTGGGATTTGTCTTCTATAATTGAAACTTTGTTGCCTTGAACAGGGGCCCAGCTGGCTTAGGCAGGCAGTTTCAACTCCATTGCTGGTGCAATGGAAGCCTCCTGTTTGCTCTAGTTCCGTGGCTGGTGTCCACCATCTTGGCTGGGTTAATTTGCACACAGCCACTCTGACTGGCTCATGGGCGTGGC
Source organism: Murina feae (assembly GCA_004026665.1). Classification (NCBI taxonomy): domain Eukaryota; kingdom Metazoa; phylum Chordata; class Mammalia; order Chiroptera; family Vespertilionidae; genus Murina; species Murina feae. The sequence goes on from PVJC01022953.1 coordinate 19,285, forward strand.
TTAGGTGTCTCAGAGTGATAGTTAATTTGCATATTACTCTTTTATTAGATTAGATAATTGCATTTCCAGAAACTTTTCAGAAAAAATAAACTATAGTGATACAAAACAGATCAATGTGGTGAGGGGCTGGGAACAGAGTCTGTCCTGGTCTTGTCTTGAATCTCAGTAATTACACTGAGATGGGATCAGACACTCCCAAATTTCCTAGCATTCCAGTCATGGCCAGATTCCTTTACAGGATAATTTCTTTCTTTTTTTTTTTTTTTTTAAGTTTCTGAAAGCTTAATTCCAAGTAGTCAGAAATTTTACAGTAATGTGCCTTGGGTTGGAAGTGTTTTCATCCATTTTGCTGGGAACTCTGGTTTCATTCAATCTGGAAATTTACATCCCTTAGCTGTGGGATATTTTCTGGAATTATCTGTAGTCTACTTTCTTTTCCTCCACTTTATTTTTTCTGTGCTGCTAGTATTCTAATGTTGGATTTCTAAACTATTTGTTTACTGGTTCTCTCCTAGTTTTCATTTTACCTATCTGCTCTTTTTGTAACTTTTCAATGTTATCTTCTACTAAGTTTTTTGGATGTCTTAAATTCCAAGAGCCCTTTTTGTGTGTGTGTGTGTGTGTGTGTGTGTGTGTTATTCTGTCTCTTGCATATTTTGAAAGCATCCTATTGTCTATTGGATATCTTGAATGCAATACTTTCTGTAGTCCCCTGATGATATTAATGATAATCCTACCATCCAAGTTGCTTTATGCTATTGGTTTTAGTATTTGATCTCTTGTTAGAGAATTTTCACAGATTTTTCATAATCCTTGGTTGCGTGTTTAAGAGTGGGGGCTCAAGGGGCTGCTAGAAACACATGCATGGGACCTAGTGACCTACAGGCTTCACTGCAGAAATATCCAGCCAAGGATTACTTAGAGATCAGCATCTTAGTCTTCCCTCTACATCTGAGCAGATATCTCAGATCCGATTCCTTCAGTTTTCTAGGAGGGAGAAGGTGGGGGTAAATGCCTGGCTCTCATTCTCTGGGAACTAGGAGGGAATGCACACATATCCTTATTTTCCATTCTCAACCTCTGTACTCAATAGTACTTGCCTTCCCTCAGTCAAGAAACCCCTCTGCTTTATTCTCTCGAGAGAACAAACTAACTGGATAGGCATTCACTTATTAAGAAGGGTTCTAGAGTTTTAACAGCTTCTTAAATGGCTTTCAACTAATTCTACTCATTTTAGTAGTATTCTTCCCTTAGCCTCCACTTAGGTACCAGCTGTTGCTAATTCCTTTTAAGGCTCCTGCAGTGCAAACTGGATTGGCTCGATTCCCCATTGCTGGAACAGGATAAAACTACTCACTCGGTCATTATATTTAGTACTCTCCAGCATCTGAAACGATTCCACAGTCCCTTTACTGTAGTCTTAGTGGGGTTTCAGAAGGAAGTCAAATGAGATGTGCTTATTCAATCAGCTACCTTTCTGGAATCTTTTTTTTTATTATTATTGTCCCTAAATGATTCAAGTCCACCTGAAACAGCTGCTCAAAAACAAAATAGTTTTACAGTTGTGAGTATGCAAAACAGTTTATTTTTGTATTATTATTTACTGTATTATTTTCCATATGATAAACTATAAACCTACTTTGGCTTGATTCTGTATGTTGGTGACTCTGGGCAAATAGTTTAAATGTGCATAATTGGGGCCAAAATGCCTGCATTTCATATCACTTGAATATTGTCAAAAATAGGCAAAATGTGTACCCATTCAAGAAGAATGTGCTATATCAATCCATGATTTATTATTTTATGGCAGGAAGACCACTATTTCACTAGTAGTGGGGCGAGTTGTTTTCCATCAGAGATGGTGCACTGTACGATGTCTCCTTGTCCTCCTTGTCCCTCATTTACAAGTCAGCTTTTGGATTAGTAATCCAGTGCACAGATTTACGTTTCCCCAAGACAAGTGATCATCAAGTCACTTAAACGAAATGTAATAAAATAATGATTTCAGCTTCCTTATGTTCTAACCAAAGCAGTGAAGAAGTTGTGCTGTTTGGGTATGTGCTGTTGATGTGTGTGCATAACTGTATGCACTTTTAAAATAAATATATTTTATATCTCCTTCCAGGCATCCATATTATGATAATAGCAAGTTAGCAGACCACACCATGCAGAAGAGACAGGAAATTAATATTCCCCAGAAAACAGGAAATTAGATACTATTTGAGAGGGTGAGGCATTCAGCTCCTAACAACAAAACAAAACAAAAAACACAAACACACAAAAAACCACAGACCTTTTGATTTAACACAGTATGATCACCTTCAAAGTGTTTGGTAAATATCAAGCTTTCTTTCCATACCTTCAAAGGCTTAAAATACCACCCAGGTAGCTGACAGGCCCCTTGCGGCTCCAGAATACTTTAATTATAATTATAAAGCTATAACTGCTTTTTAGTAAACCTGGATTCAGTCACAGCTCTTACCCAAAGTGGCTGTGTGCATGGGACAGACAGGCCTGCCTGGACCATTTATTTGTGAAACAGTTATTCTATCACTCTTTCACCACTGATTGCTGGCAGAAAGCAAAAGGAAATGAATCAAAAGTAATTTATTCATTTAAACAATTTAAATATATTTTAAGTACTAATGTCAACATTTTTTGGTCTGGATGCCAGAAAAAATTTAGTCTGAATATCCATCAACTACATGGAAATCTTACCTTTACTAGTAAAAGTAACAATTTTATCAAGCTATATAGTAGTTAAAAGTACATTTAATGTAAGTTTGTTAAATTTTGTTAATTTACATTAAATGTACCTTACTTTCATCTCAAGTTGTTAGGTAATGTAAGACTACCATCTAAAACTAACCATCTATAGTTTTTTTATATTTATATTTAAATTTTTAATGAAAGGACTTTTTGGGTGGAGTGTTAAGGTAAAGAATTGTGCTATGAATTATATTTCAAGTGATCAGGATCTCATCTGTAAGACAATTATTTTTGTAAAATATTTCATTATTTGTCATATTGGCTGGTCATAAAATGAGCCTTATTGTATTGTAGCAACTTGATTTTTTTTTACCTCATCAAAGGATGTTTTAATAAATTAAATGGAAATTAAAATGGTTTCAAGAATAGAATGGAAAGGAGGGAATTGCACATTCTACTCATAATTACTATGATGTATTTATGGAGTAGGCTTCGTGTGTGTATGTGATCAGCATGCTTCATGCTGTTGTGCCTTGGTTCAAATCCTAACTGTTGCACTGTCTTGCTCTGTGCCATTTAACTGGGTGTCCACTGGCTCACTTCAAATGCGTTGTGTGGATAAAATGAAAACAACAAATTATTCTAAAAAGAATAAAGGAAATTAATATACAAATGCTACTGCTGTGTCTAATTACCTCAATTATTTAAGTGCCTGCATGGGATTGGGAAGGCTGGGGTCCTACTCTTAACGTATTCCATTCTCCAAACCCTATCCTACCTTTCACAGAGGCCCAAGGATATATATACATTAGTCCAAGTACTTCGCTATCACCAGAAATAACCTCCGTATTCATCTCTCTCAGGCCTTGCTTTCAACCAGTCAGGATATCTGTCATAGCGCAGCCTCAAGACATGTTCTCCTTCTTGTGTACCCTACCAAGATTTTTCTCTCGGGAGGCAACAGCAAGAACAGAAATCTATCTGGAAGATAAGGCTGCATGAGCAGATCTGAACCACAGTTCTCTAAAGGTTTTCTAAGCCCACAGGTGGCAATTTCTCCTAGCCGATGGTCACCGAGCAGACGGAGTCTGCAGTTCTCAAAAGCACAGAGCATGACATGCACGCTGTGAGGTGTCGTTCTTCAAGTCTTCTCGCTAGATAAGCGCCTGAAAATGTCAGACAGGTCTTCGGGAAAAGAATGCACAATTTCTAATCGCAAGTGCAGCGCCACTGTGCCTTACACAAGCACCTGACTAGGGGGTGGGGCCGGCTTCCATTGAGGGCTCAGCACCGCTCCTCCGTGCGGGAGCTGGTCTCCGGGGAGGAAGGCTGCATGGACCTGGCTCTGGCAGAGTGGGCTTGTACTCGGGGATGGGAGGAACAGGAGAGGCGTTTCTGCGACGTGACAAGCCCCTAAGAGTCATGCACATCGGCGACATGCATCCATCCCCTGGGCAGTTTCTTCCCAACCCCCTCCGTTAAGGAGAATGGTTTCAAGAACAGAATGGAAAGGAGGAGCTTTCACATAATTACCGTAATGCATTTACGGAGTAGGATCCCCGCCCCCCCGCCGTGAGGGTCCCTTACCGTCCTGCAGGATGAGCGTGGGCTGCACCGCCTGCACGCGGAACTGCCGGGCCCTCCAGCCGGGGCTGGGCGCCCGCACCACCTCGCTGTCGGACAGCCAGGTCACGGTCTCAAAGTTGTCCCCGCGAGCCAGGGCCTCGGCCTCGGCGTGGTGCACGGCCACCCGGTCAAACTGGTAGAGGCCGCCGGAGTGGTCGAAGTGCACGTGGGTGGCCACGGCCAGCAGCGGCCGGCACGCCGCGCGCTCCCGGGCCCCGCCGTCCTGCAGGAGGCCGGCGGAGTGCAGGTACTCGGGGAGGCTGCGCAGCCCCAGGCCCGTGTCGATCACCACGTCCTGCTCGGAGCCGCGCACCAGCCAGATGTTGGCGCGGTTGCCCGACTCGTAGAAACGTTCCTGAATCCAGAAGATGCCGTCGCCCAGGGACTTGTGGGCGTACCATTCGAGCGCCGACATGCTGGGCAGGGGAGCGGCCGGGCCGAGTGGGTGTGGGCGTGTGTGCCTCCCGCCGGCGGGCCCGACGCCAGGCTCTGCGGCGGGGCGGTGCGGTGCGACCTGCCCGCAGCCTGGGAGGCGGCGCAGAGCGCGGAGGGGGCGGAGGAGAGGCTGGTGCGGGGAGCGAGGGGTCGGGAGAGAGCTGGGAGGAGGGAGGAGGCGCCGCCGAGAGCGCCCGCCGCACACTCCGGCCGGGTCCGCAGGGAGGCTGCTCGCCCGCCCCGGGGCGCCGGAGCGCGAGGGGCCGTGAACGCGAGGGCCGCCGCCGCCTGCGGGGGACTGGGGAGCGACAGGTCCCCCGCCGCTGGGGCCGGGACTGCGGAGGCCCAAGCGAGACAGGACCAGCGCCAGGCCCGCCCACCGCCGGCTCTGCAGGCGCCCCGACCGCCGGCGCGGAAAGGGTCAGGCCCCACGCTGAGCGAGTACGGCGCCCGCCGTGGGCTAAAACACTCAGCCCGGCGGGCGGAGCCTAGGGGTGGGCGGAGCCTAGGGTTGGGGGGCGGGACCTAGGGGTATGTGGGGCGGGGCCTAGGGGTGGGCGGGGCGGCCCGGGGGCCAGGAGCCGCGTGGACCGGGTTCGGCTCCGGAGCCCTGGGCGGAGCGGAGGCGCCGCGTGGCCGCGCCGGGGCTTTGCTGGCCTGCGCGTCGGCTGCACACTCCTGCTCGAGCCGCGATCCCTAGCGAGCAGGTAACACGGGACAATGGAGCCCTCGGGAGGAGATGGACGGGGTAGGAAGGAGTTAGAGGGCACGTGGAGGAGGTGGGGAAAGGCGGGGCGCCTCTGGGCGGAGGGTTGTGGAGACATAGCTTTACCTCTAATCCCTTCGAAATCTTTTAAAATCGTCGTTTCCAGGTCTTACCTCGTCTCCTCTTCCTGGGGCTGTTTGCCATGAGTTAGAAAGGAATGTATGCCCTTACTGATGGTAGGTTTTCAAATCCCATGACTGTGCGATTGATTCCGGCGCGAGTCCTTGCCGCAGACTCTTCACTGTAGGCATTTTATCCTGTGTCTTGGGGAAAGGAGTTGTTGATAAGGGTTTTCTTCTCTTCCAGAAATAAATAAATAAATAATAAATTCATTATTCTCCCTTCACCCTCCTTCTTTTGTTTTGTTTGTTCACTCTTGAAAAAGAGCAAAGAAGTTGGTAGAAAGGTTCCACTAAGGAAAGTGAAGGCAGCCACACTTAGTGAGGACAGAAAAAGTGGATAATAACTGGGTGGGGCCCTGCCAGCCACAAATATCACTCCCACCATTAACACTAGGTCACTCTCCCCACCCTGCACCTCCCAGCTATCGAAACATCCATTTAGTCTTCAAAAATTCTCTTGAGAACTTGACTAACCTCCAGAGTCAGCCAGGAAAAATTGGAGACCCATGAGACAGCATTATAAGAGATAATTATGAAAACCCTTATTGTGGCATCTACTAATAAGCCTTCATACAAGGACCGGTGTGCTCTCCTTCCCTGTCCTCCTGAAGCTTTAGGTGGGGATGCAGCCTTTTTTATGCTTTCCTAACCTAGTTAGAATTTTTCCACTCTGTTCATGGCTATCCTATGTGCAAGTCCCTGAGCTAGATGTGTGAAGAAAGTCATGGTATGGGTTCTCGAGAATTTGAGGGAAGGCATTGTGTGTGTGTGTGGGGGGGGGGAAGGGTGTAAATTCTCTACTGTTAATACAGTTGAAGAAACAAACAAAAAACATAAGTGAAACTGCTTCCCTTTGGAAAAGGCCCATTTCCCAAAAGGAGCATGTCTATATTTCTTCCAGAATTAAGTTGTGACCCAATATGTATCACCTCAACTTTTAAAAATGCAGGGGGATCTTTCCAAGAGCCAGGTGGGATGAAATGACTCTTGTGGATGGATGTTGAGGGACTGAAACTGGATCTGAAGGTGAAAACAGATGCAGCCAAGTCAGGGAGGAAGAGGGAGGAAGTTGCAGGGGAGAGAATGGTAATTAAGACATGATTACAGAAGACTGAGTCAGCAGGGTAGGTGCAACCGTCTTCAAAGGGTTTTGAATACGTAGATAGTTTGGATTTAATTCTCTAGCCAAGAGGGAAAAAGAGAGGAGCATAATCAGAACCAGGGGGTAAGAGATCAACCAAAGTACTTTTATGCATGCATATAAGCATAACCAATGGATACAAAACACTGGGGGGTAGGGTAGGCCGGGGGAAGGTCAAGGGAAAAATAAAAGGAGACATATGTACTACTCTTTGTAATATTTTAAGCAATAAAAATAAATAAATAAAAAGAGCTAGGCTTTATATATACGAATAAAAACTATTGAATAATATGGAAGAATAAATTAAACAGGAAGAACACAGGATACCACAAAATTTGTAGTTAAACAATGAGATAGGAAAGGACTGAGCTGAATTATGACAGAAGAAATGAAAAGGCAGGGACATTTTGAAGCAAGAGTTAGATGAATGATTTGATAGGAGGGGTGGAACAGAATGAGAAATTGATACTGACTCACTCAGAATCTTCAGCTGTTGGTGACTGGGGAAATAATATACAATGGATAGAAACAGGGATCTTATACGTGAAAGACAAGTTAGTTTGTGTAGATGGAAGATTATCTCAGTATGTTAAGTTTAAGGTATTATCCAAATGTTCTTTGGGTTGTAAGTGCAGGGGCTGAAACAGGACAAAGGTTAGTGCTGGAGGTAATGATGTGGGCAAGGTCCTCAAACCCCAAGAATGGAAGAATTTCCTGAAGACAAAAAAAAAAAAAAAAA
>PVJC01022954.1:0-26818 GCA_004026665.1 Murina feae
TTTGCATATTGATTGTGACTGCCCTAGGGAGTAGGGTAAGGGGAACAGTAAGCCCAATGGGGAAGTTACTGCAGTGGTCTGGGTTCAGGTGCCTGGAAGTCCGCCTCCTGGCATTGGCCTCCTTGTGTTGTCCCCCTCCCATAGTGTACCTGGGGTGGTCTGTGTGACCAATCTTAATAAAAGCGTAATATTGAAATTAACCGTTTCTCTGGGATGGGGTAAGCCACGCCCACCAGCCAATCAGAGCGACTGTATGCAAATTAGCCCAGCCAACATGGCGGCCGCCACTCACGGACCTGAGTAAACGGCAGCTTTCATTGCGGCAGGAGTGAAAGTGAAACTGCCGCCCGCTCCGCTCTACTTATCCTCAAACAAAACACACGTTTGAAACATAATAACAATCATAGAATCCTCGGGAGCTGAAGGAAACAGCAGGCCTAACCACTAAGTAACTCTGTTTCATTAGACGCTCCCAGGTGAGGTGAAGCAGAGAGGAGGCTTCATTACATGTCTAGGCCCCGGCTTAAAGGAACAGCATCAATTATAGAATATAAACCCCAGAAACCTGCGTCCAGCCAGCCTTGCTGGGACACTGGGTCTATGGGAGCTGTGGGCAGCCTTAAAGCCTGAAAGCGCCAATCAGCCCATCACTCATGCTGGCCACAACCCAATGGGGTGAGGGACGTTCCTGGGGGGCTTGGCCAGCTTGGAGACAGCCATCAGCCCGTCACCCAGGCTGGTCAGGCACGCCAGCAGGTGGACATCCCCAGAAGGGTCCCAGACTGTGAGAGGGCACAGGCCGGGCTGAGGGACCTCCCGAGTGCACAGAGCGGCTGCAGGGCGGAACAGTGCAGGACCCAGGACCTGTGAGTGGGAAAGAGGCGGCAGGGTTGGTGGCCTGCTTGGCGGCTCCTCAGGCCCTTTGAGGGGCACCGGGGAGCGGGTAAGAGGTGGCAGGGGGTCGGTGGCCTGCTTGGGGCTCCCCAGGCCCTTTGGGGGGGGCACTGGGGAGTGGGAAAGCAAGCTCTTGGGGGCTGGGGGCCTGCTTGGTGGCTCCCCAGGTCCCTTCTGGGGATCAGGGAGCAGGAAAAGGCTGGCCTGACCATGAGGTGGGGTTTTCCCTGCTTTCTGGTAGCTAGAGGAAGATGGGCAGTAGGCAAGCTTGGGAGGCAGGCAGCACCCAGCCCTGGCCACAGCTCAAAAAAGAGAACATGTAGGGGAAGGCAAGAGTCTGAGAGATCAACATAGAGGGGGTGCCTGCTCCAAGCCTCCACAGTGTGCCTGGGGGCAGGCCCCCAGCAGGTAGACACAGGAGGACTGCTCTGAGCCTCAGATGCGGCTGTGGGCAGGTCCCCAGTGGTGACACACACACACACAAAAAAAGGCGCCTAGCAGACTGGGACCATCATAGGACATCCACTGAGGGGTTCCAAACTGTGAGAGGGGGCAGGCTGGGCTGAGGGACCCCCACACACACACGAATTTCGTGCACGGGGCCCCTAGTAGAATATAATGGCAGTGATGGTCATATATATGTGTATGTTTTGTTAATCCCTCACCTGAGGATATTTTTTTTGCTTGCTTTTCAGAGAGAATAGAAGGGAGGTAGGGGGAGAAAAAGAGAAACATTGATGTGAGAGACACATTAACTGGTTGCTTCTCACATACGCCCAATCTAGGGCAGGGAGTGAACCCACAACCCTACGGTCTAACCATGTGGCAACACTGGCCAGGGCAGTGCTGGTCATATTACCTTTAAGATCAGGTTTTTAAAAAAACCATGACTCCCATTTGGTTGTTCTCCTGGATTATTCACTTGAGGGGAGCCAGTGAGCACAATATAAGCTACTCTGTGGGAGGCCACAGGGCTCGGAACTGAGGCCACCTGCCAGCAGCCAGGAGCGAGTCTGGAAGCAGCTTTCCAGCCCGTCTGGCCTTCGGAGAGAGACTGAACCTCACGCGAGACTGAGTCAGGACCTCCCACAGAGCTGTTTCTGGATTCCCGGCCTTCAGAAACTGAGGTAATAAACGTTTGTTGTTTTAGCTGCCAAGTTTTGGGGCAGTTCATTACGCAGCAATAGGTAACTAATACGATGACCAGGTGATAGTAAACAGAGGTGGTTGGACCCACCATACATTTTAAAGAATTTGGACACATCAAGTTTGAGATAGTAAGACATTCATGTGGAGAGTTTAGGAGGCAGGCAGTTATAAGTTAAGATACAGGAGAAGGCAGCATTTGGACTGCACATAAAGCCAGGAGTCTGGTTAAGAGTGAGTAGAGCCAAAGAGACCTGGGTATTGAGCCCAGGGGAGCACAGCTTTTAATGACTAGGAAACAGTGGCGAAGGAAGACAAAACCAGGATGGAATGTTCTGGAAGGCAAGTGAGGACCTTCTGAGGGTGGGGGAGAGGGGAGCATTCATCTGGGCACTTGTATGGTGAGATTGGTAAGATGGGGAAGAGCCAATCAATCTGGTAATGCTTACAGCTTCCTTAAGGGGGGTGGTAGTAGAGTGGCTGGAATAGCAGAGAGAATGATGAAGAGGGGATGACTACACACATCTCTCTAAGGAGTTTTGCTGGGAAGGGACATGGTGTTTGGAGGGCTATTTTGGAGGCAGCTGTTATCCTGGTGTGGTTATAAGCTGATAGAAACAACTCAGAAGAGAAGGGGGTGATACCCATGAAAATTTCAAGGACACTTCCAAGGTTCTGACCTTCCCCTTGAAGGGTGAACACTTGAGTTCCCGAGGAACCATAGGACTAGTCTCCTTGTTGGGACACTGGGGGCAGATCGGGGAGATGTTTCATGTAAAACTTGACTGCTGGAAGGCAAAGAAAAACCATAATTTCTTGGGCTTGGTTTCAAGGTGGACTTTATTGGGAAAAGTTAGTGTAAAAAACATTCGTATTCATAAACTTTAAATAGATAGTAAAATTATACCTTGTAGCTATAGTAATCGCTATATTAATCACAAATAAGGTAACGTCTAAATTATTGCCTAAGCAAATGCTACTTTGTGAGGCTACTGTAGTAAGCCCAAGGCAGGAAACACTGCAATTATTAGAAGTGAGCCCGATGATATATCTGCATTTGGAGCTGAACAAAGGGAAACAAGCAAGTTCTGATTATGGCATCATAACATTCTAGCCTGAGGAAAAAATAAGCAACTTTTTAATATGTCCTGCAGCAGAGCACATTAGTAACTGTAACCATGCATTACAATTCTCATTTCTGTCATAAAGAGAATAATCGGTGTTCGGCATGATACATTGTTTTACTAAGTTTCATGTGGTTTGTCCCTCTCAGGACCTTTCCAGAAACATTTCCTCCCTGGGGACCACTTCTTAAGACACCCAGTTTGCTTGCCCTGGTCATCTTTGGCATTTACTACCAGCCAACCTGCCCGGACCCTGGGCTGGTGGAAGACCCCTCCCTGAAAAAAGGGTGAGTCAGATCTCCCCTTTTCTCAGACCCTAATGCCACACAACTTGGTCAAGAATGTCACTAACAAGTTAATATGGGATTCTCTTTGGTTATGGGATTTCTATTTAAGCTTATAAAAAAATACAGCTAGAAATATGCTCTTGAATTCTAAAAGTATTTGTGACTGACTTAAGCACAAGTATGTCCTTGCAAAATTCACCACCTGAAAAGGTTTAACATCTGCCTATTTCCCGGTGGAATCTAACATCAGTGCTCTATTTAGCAAGTACATTTGAGTGAAGAACAGTGACGGATCTTAAGAGCTCTGATGGGTGGGGCAGCTGGCGAGGGCAGCCTTAGATGCTGTCCATGGCTCTGAACTCGCTGAGGGCCTGCACAGGGTTCACATGCTTCTTCTGAGATGCCCGTTTAATCTTGGTCTGTGTCTCATCCTGCTTCTCTCTCTTCACCAGGGGCTTTTTCTCAGGTGCCTTCATCTTCCAGGACACGGCCGGGAGGTTGAGGGAAGCCATCCCCTGCGACTTCTGGTATTTGGTGGAGGCCACATAGGAGGCCTTCACTGTCTGCACCACGGCATTCATCAGGTTCTTGGCGGCCTGGATCAGGGACATGGCACTGTCCACCTGAGAGACACAAACATGAGTGGTGAGGAGCACAAACCTGACCTTGAGCCCCATGGTTGGGTGAGGGGGCAGCCCCTCCTTCTTCCCTTCAGGAGTGGGCCACAGCCCCATTAATAATTGGCTGCTCTTATTCAAATACCCTGAAAAGGCCTGTTTCAGATCTTTTGAGAAATAAAGGGAACAGTAACAAAAATGTAAGGCATCGTCACCTCCCCCTCAAACAAGCTGGAGGAGGCCTCGAGTCAGCCATCCTAGACAGAAACCCACAGCTTTGGGCCAGTGGCACTGATGTTGTAGCACGTGACCAAATGGTGTCAATTTCTTTGAAAGGAAATCCCGGGGAATTAATGGAGCCCAGCACACTGAGCAAGATCACCTCTTTGCCCTACCCCAGGTGACAAGAGGTCCAGAACAGTGACGTGGTAAAGAGAAGGGAGGGTGGATAATACTGAAGCACTGAGAGGTGCAGGAGATTTGAGGAAGCCTTGCTATATCATTGCAATTTGTGAACAGGCTCAATTCTTCTGTGCGGGGAGAAAAACAAGGAAGATTAAAAATATACCTGCAACTGAGGCGCAGCCAGCCCTTGGCCTCCAAGGAAGAAACTTCAGGTTTTCCCACAGCTCACCTTCCCACCTCAGGGCAGGTAAGGAGTGTGTGTGGACAAAGGTCAGACTATTCCCAATGCCCGCTTCTTTTCACAGATGAAACTTACCCCAGAGACAACGAGCTCCCCACCAAGGTTCTGCACCTCGGCCTTGACTTTGCTACAGATGTTGAGCTGGTGGCAGTAGAGGGCGATGCGCTGCAGGTAGGCCAGCAGGTCCTGCTTGCAGGCCGAGTCTGGACACTGACAGGAGAATAAGTTTAGCAGAGCACCCAGGCCTGATCTAAACCTCTCAGTGTGCCCCCAAGAGAGGCTTCAAGCCCCTCTCCTTGCTGGAGCAAAGGGCATGAGAGATGAGTTACCCAATTACCTGGGCAGTTTGCCCCAAGCCCCTAAAGTTGAAAAAAGCCTCAGCAAGCAAGCACTTGGTTCTGAAGAAAAGCCTGAGTGCTCTGAGCCTGCTAACAACCATCCCAACAGCTCTTCCGCTCAATTATGACACACACTATAAACACCTGGTGAAAGGAGGTTCACCAGGCAAACATGGAGGATGAGAGAATCAAAGCAAGAGAACAAGCACTGGGAGACTATGAGGTCTCGACCAGCCACTGGGAAATTGAAGGGCAGCCGCTGCCCAAGCTCAGGAAGCTTTACCCAGGGCAAGAAATACAGAGCATCTCTCAGGTATTTATAGCAAACATTTCCCTCTGGGAGACTGGGCACAGACAAGCCTGTAGGCTATGCTGGAAATTTTGAATTTAAGAGTCTTACGGAACACAGCAGAGCCCTATCAAGACATGCACTTTAAGATGAGCGTGAGGGAAGACTGGACTGGCAGCTGTATGGAGGATGGCCTGAGCTGGAAGAGGGGACATGACTAGATGGTGGCCAGTACAAGTACAGCACTTAGCACTAGACTATGGGAAGGAGGGGTTAGGATGACTTCTGAATCTTTGGCTTGAGAGATGAGGCATTGCTGTCCCTCAGCCCAGAGGCTTGATACCTCAGGGGAAGGGCTTAGACTGCAGAGAACTATAGCTGAGAAACAGCATCTCCAGTAAATAAGTCTTGGAACATCAAAGGAAAATAAATGTCAACTCTCCAGGAGGTAGGAACCACATTTTCTGATGTATCACTGCAGGGAATAAAGGGTTTATGAAAGCTGGGTAGTCAAGGACACACATGTCTGTTCCCAACTGGACACATTATCGTGCTGCTTCTAAGAAGCAAATCTACGAGAAGAGGCACTCGCACACCCGGGGTCAGCGTGGTAGGCTTGGAAGCAGTGCCTGCCCAGAGCTCAAGTTCTGAAGAGAACTAGGAATACACACGTCCCCAGGAGAGGCTAGTTTTTAGCTGTTATTTAGGACAGACACACCTCCAGGTATCTTCTCTCATGCAAAATAGACTTGTCTTTTAAGAATTATTCAGAAATTCTTAAAAATCAATGCTGGTTGGCAAGTTAAGAAGAATTTTTGAGATAAGAAGAGTGTTGTGTCCTCTGAAAATTATTGTTGCTGCCTCAGGAATGGACCAGGATGGATGCCTGAGACCCACATGGCAGGTCTGTTACTTACATGGTCTGCGATGGTGCGGCCAAGCTTATCCATCCTGGATCCTGCCTCTGCAATTTTCTTGGCAGCACTGATCACATCTGATGTGTTTTTGAGCGGTCCCTTACCTCTGAAGAAAAGAGAACAAGGATCATTGTACGAAGCCCTTCGTAGCTGGCAGTGAGTAGAAAAGGGAAGATGGCTGCCTCCGCAGCTGTGGGCCGGGCACTGCTCACCGGGTGAAGTCGGTCATCTCCATCATGATCATGCACATCTGCTTGGCCAGCACGATGATGTCGTTACCACTGTCGTCCCATTTGGACACCTCGGCATCCAGCTTGCTCTTTTCTTCCTGAAAGCTGGCCACCTGTTCTGCAATCTTTGCTTTTTGCTCTTGGGGAAGCTGAGCCATGATTGCCTAAAATCAGAAGCACAGAAAGCTCTTACATGGAAAGAGTATGACATTCTCACAGCACATTAGCCAAAAGCATTTCCACTGAACAATCTATTACACAGGTAGGATAATGCTTTAATAGGTTTCATTTTGCCTGAAGGACCATTCCCAACCCACTTTTAAGAACAAATTTGAATGTGGAGGAAAACAAGAGTGTAAGGGGTATAAGGCTAATGTGGAAGCTTCGGGATCACACAGGCACAGGAACAGAGCCTGCTTAATTGAGTTCTGCAAAAGTTTCATCCTCTGTCTTCTATGAGAGCACAGATGAGAGAAGAGCTAATGCTGGTGGCACTTTCCCAAGCATTTCCTGTGGCCGCATTGCATCTTTCACTTTTCAAGATGAACTGAAAGTGGCTTTAGAATGTAAATTTTAGAAGGCAGGCAGAGAACCTGCTGAGGTATATACACTTTGTATATCTCAGTAGCATTGCAACTTATCAAAGTAGCACCTGGGCTCTCCCCAAAGTACTCATGACAAAGTGGGGTCTAAAGCAGGGATGTACTCGCTAGTTCAAGATGATATCTGAGAAGGGAAAGGGGACTCTTTAGAATTATTTCTTGATATCCTCCCCAAAACAAAAATGCTACTGAGGGAAGATTTAATGACTCAAGTGAATGCGAAGGTTCTGACTGATTCTCTTGAATGTACCACTATTTTATTTAACCCCAAAAATAAATATTTCAGTGTAACTGATATGGGCAAAGACCGCAATCTTTTTAACCACCATTGTGTTGATTAGATCCTCAGGCTTTCCTGATGCAGGATCGTCATAAACCAAAACCCCAGGGCACACCTGAGGAGACACTTCAGAGAAACCTACAACTGACTAGCAGGTGCCACAACTTCCGTCCTATGTCCAGAAGAAAAGAGGGAAAATTGGGTTCTCAATACTGAGAGTATTTTCCTGGAAAAGAAAAGCTAAGACCTGAGAGGGACAGGAAAGGTATGCAGAAAAAGTTGGGGTTTTTTTTGAGACACATCCCCGCTGGGGATAGGGCCTGCAACCCTTTTATGCGCAGGCTGACTATCTACTAAGCCAAACTGGTGAGGGCCAAAACAAGTTTAACTGATTCCTTACCCGGGCACTCTGGCCAGCTATCAGCTGGTCATCTTCTGTCTGGACGCTTGTCCTGCTGCGGACATCGAAGTCTTCTGTCTCGAAATCAGAGTCATCCAACTCCTCAGGAGTCTGCCACCAAGAAAGAGATCTGAGCCAGATGCAACATAGGCCTCCTGCTGTCCCGAGCCACTTAGTCCACACACCCTGCCTGAGGTAGGAACACCCAGAACCTTCATGGGCAGTATTCTAAACAGATGTGGTAACAGCTAAAAGCACTCCCTATTCGTTTGAGACCTTGCCTCACAGGTGCACCTGTGAGTGGCTCATCCAACAAACAGTAGGCCAGGGCACCATACTGGCCAAAGGGCCAAGGGGTTCCTTTCGGGGGGTTAGAGCTTCAATTCCTAGCCCTGAGTCAAGACTCTCTTTGACATAAGATTTATTCTTAATGCACTTCTCCAACAGCTGCATCTAAAGACAAAGATGAGAACTGCCCAGGGTAGAAAAGGTACTGTATTAAAAATAAGAGGTATTTTACACAACATTAGGCATTTTATGACAAGAAGAACATTAAATGCATTAAATAATACTGGGCCTTCTCTTAGGGTACCAGTGGCTGCTTTGAGGGGTAAAAATAGAAAGTGAATTTTTATGTATTTTTTCCTTTGATAAAAGGAAAAGAGAATGTGGTAGGTAAGGTCTAAATACCAAAGGAACTAATTAATGGTCCTAGTTCTGCTTTAATTATGAAATAAAATTCTTATTTTGCAACAGCCTCACATGATTAGCTGCTGACTTGAAACATAATGTCATCTGGCAGTCATCAATAAGGGGGCAGGAGGCAGAACAGCTGCCTGGGACAGGCCCTCATCTGCCCCAGGACCTGATCCAGCCCAGCCCCAAGATTTGCTATGAGGCTCAAATGAGAGGACATGTGAGAAAGCACCTGAAACCACCACGAGTCTGTACATGTGCAAGGGCCAGGCCTCTCCCTGGATGGAAAGAGGTGAGAATAGCAGAGGTCACATGAGACACCAGAGAGCACATCAATACAAGATCCCAGAGTGTCTCTGAGTTGGGAGTGCAAAACACTGTGTCACTATTGCCCATTTTAATCCTTCCAGAGCTGGAAGAGGAATTCAAGCCGGCTGCCTGCCCCCTAAGATGTGGTTTCCCACAACCCTCCTTGCTTCCTCAGAAAGGACTCTGGCATTCGCAAGCACTTCCTGGAGGTATGCAGGTTCAGCCACTCAAATCCCCGAAGGCTCCTTCATCAGTAAGGTTTCTTTTACTGTTTCTAGGTGTCTGTCACCATGGAAAGGCTTCTGGAGAAATAGAGCTGTGTTCACTGGCCCTGGTGTATGTGATCCGGGGATCCCTTCACACCACTGAGATACGGACTCTGCATAACATAGGTTCTTAGCAGCAGCAGGACTGAAGAAAGCCAAAGGCTCCACCCCGACATGTCGGGGTGACCTGGGGCCCGCAGGAACAGCCAACCAGGCCATCTCTGAACAGTTCTTTTCCTCCTCACCCCAGAGCAGTACAGTCTTACACTGCATATAAAATGGATTCAGCCTAATGCAACTGCCTTAGAAATGGTCTCTTTCCAGCTGACAGTCCAGCTAGGCTCTGTAGCCATCAGGCTGAGGGGGCAGATCCCTGCCTACCTTGAGGTCTGACTAGCAAACCATGAAGCTGTGAATGAAGCTCCTCTGATCCAACTAGATCGACAGCAAAGCAGCCACCTAAGCCGCGGACAGGGCTAAGGATGGCTACGCACTTATGCTCAGAACAGCACGTGAAGGATGACTGCTTTGGGGAAGGCAGCTGCGAGACCCAGGCCGAGCACCCTGGGGGTTCATTACAGAGGGGTTGGAGCTTCTTGAAACCTGCTTATGCCAACCCAGAGGGGCTGGCCTTTCAGATGGTGAGAACTGCTGCTCTCAGAGACGATGGACCACATGGGGGCCCTGAGCAGATGGCACTTCCATTCAGCTATGGTGAGAGGGCTCAACACATGAGCCGGGGAGTGTGACCAGGGGCTGCCACAGTCGCTCATCCTCACCCTGAACTGGGGATCTAGCATCCTGCCTGACGCCCCTTCAAAAGAGGGGGGAGGGGCAGCTCCATGTGAAGAATAACTTCAACCTGCAATAAGGAATACTCCCTCTCTAACACAAATGGAAACATATTTGTGGTTATTGTTTGCTCTAAAATCATCAGGAGCAACTCATACTGGCTCCTGTTCTTAGTCTGAGTTTGGGTTCTAACTTGCAACTAAAAGTCATTTTAGACGATGTAATTAAATATATCTCATTCTAACAGCTTTTAGATTCATGGTTTTAATATACTGCCAATGCATCTGCTGTTGTACAGAATGATGCATTGTTCTCAAGGTTAGCAAATGGTAAGAACAAGCGATTAAAACATCCGAAATGCCGTTCCTCACCCTTATCATCAACACCGCTTTCCTGATGTCGCGGATGCCATCGTACACCAGGCGGGAGGCATCGATGAACTCATTCTCATCCATAGGCTGGGCGGGGTCCGAGCCGAGGGCTTCCACGGCCGCTTCCACTTGCTCAGTAAAACGTGGCATAACTGCGGAGAAAAGAGGCCCAGCGGACAGCATCATTCTACAGCCCTCCCTGAATCCGCCTCACTCAGAGGCAAGGTGTCTGATGAGGAGCTTCCACTTCTACCTGTGTGAGATTTATGGCTGAGATAAATTAAATGCCGTGCTTTACAATAGTTCAACCAAGACTCACATCATCCTCTTTGTCTCTGACCAGATTTTACAATAAAGGATTTCAATTGTTGAGAACACTGAAGTAAGGTTAATGTGAGGCCTTAAGAACGGGACCCTCCTTAAATTAGTATTTATTCACTAACTCAAAAATTCATCTTAAACAGTGCTTTCAGAATTATGTCCTCAGCCCTGGCTGGGCGGCTAAGTTGGTTGGAGCTTCAGTCCTCACACCAAAAGGATGCAGGTTCGATTCCCAGTCAGGACACATACCTAATTTGCAGGTTTGATCCATGGTTGGGGCATGTATGGGAGGTAACAAATTGATATTTCTCTCCCTTCTTCTCTCTCTAAAATCAATTTAAAAAAACATATCCTCGGGTGAAGATAAAAAAAAGAATTATTCTCATCATTAATCATAGGACCCATATGAAGGAAATGTGTATGTGAGGCCTTAATTTGGCTGACCAACTTCTCACAAGTCTAATGTCCACCTAGAACACTTAAGGTCTGAGTCCTGGTCGTCTACTTCCCACCTACAGGCCTGGCCTACGGCACTCGGGCTGTGTGGGGAGCACCAGTAAGACAGGGAGTTCCCATACCTGTGTTGGAGAGAAGCTTGGTAGCTTCCAGCACCTTCTCTGTGTAGACACCTGGCTCATAGTTGTCCATCTCTGAGGTGACTACATGAATGACCCGGGCTGCCCGGCCTCGGATTGCACCAGCTGTGCGGTCTAGCCCGTCCACATCTTTCTCTTGGAGAGCAATGACACATTTGTTCACATCTTCCAATATGTGATTCTCTGAGGAACAAGCAAAAGTGGAATGAGGGAGAAGGCCTTTCATAAGAAGGGGACAATTTTTGTTTTCAATTATAGTTGTTACATAATACATATTAGTTTCAGGTGTACAACAGTGATTAGACATTTATATAACTTACAAAGTGATCACCCCAAATATGTCTAGTACCCACCTGACACCATACAGTTATTACAACACTGACTGTATTTCCTGTGCTGAGAAGGGGACAATAACTGTTAGTTGGCATGTACCATTCACAGAGAGCTCACTCTGTGCCAGCCACAGTGCCAAAAGCTTTTACATGCGTTATTGCACTGAAGAGAAAAAATTAACTGCTGGATTAACTGTCCCACTGAAACTCTGAGAATATAATCACCTCTGAGAATAACAATCTTTATTCCAGGTTTAAAAAGAGAGAAAAAGGCCCATCTGTAAGGCACAGTTGTTCTGTAAGTCAAGCAGATGATTCAGATAACAGAAACCTCAAGAACTTCTCTTTCCCTTAAATAATCTCATTGACCTTACATATATCCCAAAGTCTAAATTAGAAGAAAAGGTTCACTGTAAGGCTACCTGCCCAGTGCCTCACCCTTCCCTCCAGCAGATGCCAGTGGCAGTCAGCACAGCCCAGAGGAGTAGGTGCAGTCAGCAGGGGAAGGCTTCCTGAGGGAGCATACAGAGGGAACGTTTCCTAGCCTGTTGTGGTATTTGTGGAAATCCTTGAATTCTGTTAAGCCCAGAAGTGGCTCCTACCATTGACAGAGCTGGAATTGGAAGACACGCCAAAACTATTTTTCCTGAAAACAATAAAGCTTGACACTAAATCTTGGAAACCTCAGAGTAAGGCATTCACTTCAGCCTCATCGATAATAGCAAAATAGGTACAGCACAAAAGTTCAAGAGCAGAAGTAATAAATCTGGGGCACTACGCAGCTGCAGATGTGGAAGAGGTCCATCTATAGGTGCAGGCCCAGAATGGGGAAGGGAAAGCTCTCACCCAGGGACCAATCAGCCAGAATGATAGGGCTGCCCACACTCCATGGGGTGGTGGGCAAGGGACACACAGGCAAGTCCCTAGGTTATTACCTGGCCGTTTCCTTACTGCTTAGAAAGAAACTGTCTTCAAAACATGTAAGACCTCGTAGAAACAGAGTCAAAGACATGCCCACTCCAGTAAGCCAAGGGAGTCGCTGGCACAGCAGGTGGAAGATTAATGGTCCCAGTTCTGGAAGACCAGAATAATTAGAAATGCAACCTGTTTAAAAAACACATCTGGCTAGTTCTCTGCCAGCCCTGGCTACCTTATGCTTTGACATGTCATTATCTAGGACTAGTTCCTGATTTAATCCACTTCCAAAGCCACGACCCTTCTTTCACAGCCTCTGCTAATGTAGCCACATTATATATAACAATACGCGTCACCCCTAAAGTACCCAAAGCAAGGAAGTGGTCATGATAGCCTATTTCCTTTCATCGTAAGTACTTAGCAGTATTGCAGAGAACAGAGCCACCAGACTCCTCCTCTGGGCTTCAGGATCTCCAGTAGGCCCCAAGAACCAACACACTCCTTTTTGTAGTTCCCGAGAGACTGCAGACAGGGTCTCTATAAGGATCTCTTTGTTCTAAAACCATGAGTATAATGGGATAAGATGGAAAAAAGAATAATCACAAGAAAGAAAGAATGATGTGAACAATTGAAAGGAAATTTGGTAAAAAACATCTTTGCTACAAAACTAACTCTTATCGTATGATCCAGCAATCACATTCCTTGGTATTTATCCAAGCACAATGAAAACTTACATCCACATAAAAACCTGCACATAGATGTTCTAGCAGCTTTATTCATAATTGCCAAAACTTAAAAGCAACCAAGATGTTCTTCAAGTGGGTGAACATATAAACTGTGGTGTAACTAGACTCTAGATAATGGAATATTATTTAGCCCTAAAAAGAAATAATAGAGTGGGGATGGGCTACAAGAGGTGAATGGGGGGGATATAACATTCAACAAAGATTTTTTAAAAATTAAAAAAATTTAAAGTATATAAAAACAATTATCAAGTCATGAAAAGACATGGAGGAATCGTAAATTAATATTACTAAGTGAAGAAAGTCTGAAAAGGCTACATGCTATATGATTCTTACTATATGACATGCTGGAAAAGGCAAAACTATGGAGATAGTAAAAAAAAAAAAAATCAGGTTGGAGGAGAGGGATGAGCACAGAGATTTTTTTTTAGGGCAGCGAATATTCTATTTGATACTATAGTGATGGTCCATTTGTTCAAAACCGTATAATGTGAACCACCAAGAGTGAATAATGCACATTATGGATTTTGGGTTATTCAACTTTAACAGATATGCCACTGCAATGAGGATGTTGAAAATGGGAAAGGCTGAGCATGTGTGGAAGCAGGTATTAGATGGGAAATCTCTACCTTTTAACTTTGCTGTGAACCTAAAAATTGCTTTAAACACCTTTAAATATTAATAAAATTTTTAAAATTTTCCAGGAAAACCCAGAATATAGTAACAACTCCTATTACAAAAGGGAAAAATGAATGACCACTATACATCTAAGATGACCATAATTTAATGTCTACTAAATTAAAAATTAGACTTGTTCGGGGTACTATTGAAAGAGAAAACATTAAATCTTTTACATAAACAAATTTTAGGGGGATATTATAAGAATAAATAGATTTGGAGTCCATCAGAAGCATTACTTACATACAAACTCCCTGCATATTAACGTAACTAAACAATGGTACTACACCTGTCCACCACACTAGGTAGACCTTGTGTTAAAAACTGCTGTGATGGTGTTTTTTTAACTGAATCTAACAATTTTACACTTGTATCTTATAACACTAAGAAAAGAAAAGGAATAAAAAGTTAAGATGATACTAACTAAATTATAAACCAATGCTTTCTCACATCACTGATTTTTAAGACTCATCCCTGTTTCAGGATTGTTAATACGTGGGGGTGAGGGAGCGCATCTTAGAATCAACGAAGCATGATTCTTTTTGTGCACTAAACCAAGTGGCCCAAATTCCACCAAGGATTCGCTAACCTTCATCTAGACAGCTATGTTTTTAAAAATCAATTTAGACCTTGAATTTATCCTGCCTTTCATCCAGATGAATGCAAACCAGGAAAGGGTTTGCCATTCTTTAGCGACAAAGGAAGCCTCTGTTTCAGGAAGCTGACTGAAGTCATATTCTCTACCCTCACTGAACAGCTGTGCCTAGGAAAACCCCAGCCAGCTGAGGTCACCACATACCCAGGACACAGCATCAACCCTGCCCTCCACACTGGTGCTATTGGACATGTGCAAACAGGGGAGAGTTGGAGTATCCACACTAACCATAAGTGAAGCTATGATTGAAATTCCCAGGAAACTTAGCCTGGGTCCATTATGAGTAGACACACCAATCTGTACCCCATTAAAGGCTCTGATTGTTCATTACAGTCTTTTTTGTAGGTGCTTCTAACAAGGAAAAAAGTCATATACATACAATAGTCTATTTATTATGGACAATATTATGTCTGCTTTTCACCTGAAAACCTTTCCAGGTCTATCTCTATAGATCTAACTCTATTTCAATGGTTGTGTAGTCCCTACTATAGATGGAAGGACAATAAATCACTTACCCAGCCTTCTCTTACACCTTTTGATTGAAGTGAACATCCTAGTACAGATTTGTTGGCAAACATTTGTGTACATGTCCCAGGGGAAAGTCTCTAGCAACAGGATTACTAAATCAAAGGCACACACGTTTAAAGTAGATGTTTGGTACCTAATTGCCATCTAGGAACCAAGCCAGTTGGCACTCTCCAAAAAAGGATGCATAAACTTGTACTTCAGTCCACAATGCACAGCAGGGCCCATCCTGCATACCCTTTGCTTTGGATATCTTTATTGGTGCAATCTTACGCACAAATAGGAGATAATATTAATGTTACACAAAGGACTTACTATATAACAGGAAATATTCTGAGTGCTTGACGTTTAACTAAATGGTAGCTATTTGGGCTTTTTTTAAATCACCATTGCCTTAAACGGTTTGGCTCCGTGGATAGAGCATCAGCCTATGGGCTGAAGAGTCCCAGGTTCGATTGCAATTAAGGGCACATGCTTGGGTTGCAGGTTCAATCCCCAGTAGGGAGGGTTTAGGAGGCAGCCGATCAATGATTCTCATCACTGATATTTTTATCTCCCTCACCCTTTCCCTTCCTCTCTGAAATCAATAAAATATATATCTATAATAAAAGTGTAATATGCTAATTAGACCAGATAGCCAAACAACCTTCCAGATGAAGCCAGGGCTGTGAGGGCCAAGGCAAGCCACCATGGCTGCGAGGGTCAAGCCCCTTGCATGGATTTTGTGCATCAGTCCTCTAGTATATATTAAAATCACCATTAATTAATGAGGAAACTGAGGCACAGAAGTATTGAGTGACTTGCCGGAGGCCACACAGCTAGTGGGCACTGGAGTCAGAAATCAAATCTAACTTCATTACTACCTATGCCACTTCCTCAAAAGAGAGAAACTTCAGTTTTGCATTTTTGCTATGAAACACAAAAACAAAAAATTGGTACAGAAATCCTGTTATTTAATGTCCTCCAAATCAGACCAAATTCTTTGGCACTTTGATACATAATGAAGAAAAAAGTACAAATTACCACTCTTGTGTACTGTCCCAAAGTATCTAACGCAGTATGTTACATGCTTCTAAGAGCATATGGTAAAGCAATAATAAACCAATTAGAATCACCTGCATCTTTAAAAGTAAAAAATTTTTAAAAGCAACCAAAATTTCCATGTGTAAGCAGAGTAAATGAATGAGAAAGTAAATTGCATTTCCATGGAAAACATTTATCAAATACAATTCAAATGAAATTCAAACAGTCTTTATCACTTTGTTAAATTTCAAACCACCATCCTTATGGGATCAGTCAATGCAAATACATTCGTGATTTGCTGAATGCTCCCTAGTATCCTAAACCATCTCCAATATCTACAAGGCAACATTATGAGCAGAACAGCTTGGGGGAAAAGAGTCCCCATTTCCTCTTCCCTGAAGGTGGCATGCATGCACCTCTCTCTATTTCCAAGTGCCATTGTCTCATATTGGATATGCAGTAACCCAGGTTCTCCTAGCCCTGCAGATTCAGAAAACACTGGCAATAGGGTCTTGGTGGCTTTACAGATGATATGCAAAATGACCACTACTTTTTGAGCCACAAATTTTAGGATATGCCTTGTGATAAGGGAAGTTAGGGACCAATGTCCAGGAACAACAGAACTAAAGCAGCATAACAGGGTCCTCTCAATCCTGATCCCTAAATAACTTCCCCTTGGATAGGCTACAGCAAACATCCAGGCCCCATGAATTCCAAGAGGGAAAGTGATGGTGGAAAATCATTAGTGGAAATAACCTATAAAAACCCTCACACTGCCAACGGGCCAGAAGGCACCAGAACACAGTAGAAAACAACCACTCCGAGGAGTCAAGCGGCATTATCACTTCTCATTTGGCAACATTTTATGAAGCCCACCATCTTACAGCCCTTCCTGCTCAGTTCTCCCCAGACAACCATCACCCGTGGTGGGACTTACCTGGTAGCTCCCTGCTCAGAAACTGATGCGACTACTGAAGCCCAGTGTGTGTGAGCGCAAGAGGAAACTGGCCACGAGGGCAGATCAGCATGAGGCCAAGACATGGCTTCTCATCTAAAGCCTGCCCATGACTATGCAGAATGACACCTGCTCTCCATTCCACGGTGCATATCCAGAGATGCTTAGCCACACAAGGACCAAGAACTGGGACCAGTGGGGGCTGCCCAATTAAGTGAGGTTCCACTCAAGGAGAGCCAGCCAAGACTACCTATGAGGCTGTGTCATGACATAGGGAGATCTCTCTAGTCCCTTCCCCCCAACACACACACACACACACACACACACTGCTAACGCTGGTGAGAGCCTCATTAGACTGACCTGCAGATGGAATTGGAACCTCCTGCTTCAGTGAGATCATGTTCCTCCAATGTTACCTCAGAGAACAGGGAGACCAGGTCTATACCCTGAAGAAGTTTGATCCTATGGGACAACAGATCTGCTTGGCCCATCCTGCTCGGTTCACCCCAGACGGCAAATACTCTCGACACTGAATCACCATCAAGAAATGTTTCAAGGTGCTGATGACCCAGCAACTGCGCCCTGTATTGTGAAGGTCCCTTAAATTTCATGTCTCTCCTGCCACCTGTGACCCTCTGAGATTTTCCGAAACCAAGCTTTTCAGTCTTGAGCCTTGAAGCCTTCTTACCACCCTTGATCTTTGGAATCGGTGTCATCATTACCTTTGATCATGCTTGTGTGAGGCAATCATGGTAGCGCATCACCCCTCTCCCCTTAAAGGGAACAAGTTTAAGTCTGCTTTTCATATTTTGACTGCCACTTTAAAATGATTTGAAAGGAAAACAAAAGTGCTAAAGCTGCCATGGGTGAGGTAGCTATATGAAGGTATAAAGGACTCTGAATGCTGAAGATTAACTGGTTAATGGAGAACTCTGCACAGGCATTTGCTTGTCTGTTCCCTTCATCCTATGCCCCTAAAAAGCACATCAAAAAATCAGGAATTGTTCATTATTTAATTACTTGACATAGCTTAGCAAGTCTGTGACAAAACATTCGAGAAACACACCAAGGTACACCTATAAAATCTAGGTGCTCTAAAAATACCACCGCTTTTTGACTAGAAGAATTGTTCTGTTTTTATATGCCAAATAGAAACTGTCTAAACTGCTTCCCATCAAGTCAACCCTTAGACTTCCCAACATTGCATAAAAATTGAGCATATCACACAAAATGTACCTGTTAAAGAATTTTATTTCTCTTTACCATTCTGCTGTTTTATGTCACATACCCTAACCATAATGCCTGGATTTCACTGACCATTACTGCAGAATCCCTTTTGTTCTCTGAATTAAAGATGTATGAGGGATATTCGATCCTCTTTCATTTTATTTTGCTGTAAGAACTGAAAATCCCTTGAGACAAGCCTGATACACCTACTCTAATGAGGAGAGGGGAAGTTTAGGCATGGCTTAGCTAGCTCCCGAGGGGTGCTTTGCATTGAGAATTCTGAATTTGTTGTTTGCTTAAAAGTGTGCTGTGAAGGTAGAATGGTTTTTCTATGAAAAAGACTAATTCAGTACTTCATTGGGAAAACAATGGAAGGCCAAGATTTCCCAAAAAAGCCATTTGCTGCATTTTTGGCACCTGCAAAGATGTGCTTCCAAATGAGTTTTTGTTTTAAAGCACCAGCACCTGTACTCTGGGGTTCCTGCAGCAGCAGGGTTTACACCCTTTTTTGAGGTTATGGATCGCCTGCTCCTTCCTCTATCAAGTAGAGTCACCAATCCTGAGGAAAGCAGGTGGAGACTGGGGAACACTGGGATGCGGAGTTTACGCCCTGCTTCCCCCCTTCTGTTTCAAGCCCCATTGCCACTTGCACTCCCACGTTCCAGCCTGTGGTTCCCTGGTGCAAAAGGTAGTTTCATCCCTACAACTACCGGCCCTGACTGCCCACACCACTGGCCTCAGGATGTCTGGCACCTCCAGCAGCAAGCAGTGCAGCCAAGGGCAGCAGAGGATCCATTAAAGGGAGAATGCATTTATATTTAACTCTAAGGAGATGGATTGAAATTTATCTCTGTGCGATAAACAGTGAATTGCAATTGACAGACATTTTCTATATGAATGCAATTTACTATATCATTACCAGTTTATGTTTATATAATGAAATCAACTGGTTTTGTGAGGTGAATTACCCAGATTTATTTTTTGCAAGTTCATAATTAAATGGCATTTAAATATTTCCTCTCTGTTTTCTGTCTGTGTATCATACATACAGTCTTTTGAAAAGTAGTCAGTTCAACTATGATCATTTGTGAGGGAGAGAGATTTCCAAGCAAGGAAAAATTGTTTCAAAAAAGAAAGTAAAGGTGATGGTATTGGGATTCCCTCCTCCTAAGTTTCACTTCCTCATACAGCCTCTACTAGGATAAAGGACATTTTTCTAAACACACAGCAGGAAGAGTGGTGGATAGTATGGTGCTGTACAAAATCCTACTCTTAGGTCAGCTGCAAAATCCTACTCTTAACAAACAGGAAAAACCCTCTGCCAGCCAGTTTTCTAACTGAAGCTTCTAAATCAAGACCAGCCCCACCACATGGGAAACAACTCCAATGCCACCTCCCACTGCACAGGAATTTGTGGTAGCTTTTCTTGTTTTGTTTCTTTCTTTTTTTAAATTAAAATGAAAACCAGCTCAGTATTAGTGCTAGAATAATTCACCTGCCCAGACTTGGGGGCGTTATGATTGCCCATTATGCACATCCTCACAAGCCTCTCTGGGGAGCCAGCTGATTACCTGAGACAGCCAAGAAGTCATCAATGGATGTGATGTCATCGACAGCATCTGTGAGAACACGGACCTGTTTTTCCCACTGCTCTTTAAAAAGATCCATGTTCTCTTGGGCCAGCTTACTCTGTGGTTTTGCTGCTAAAGCCAATGCAGCATTAATAACCTGCAAAGATCATCAAGTTTTAATGTTTACTTTTCAGAGTCATGAAAATAAAACAGGTGGGATAACACAGTGATGGCTTTGCTTCACATGCATTTTACAGGACACATGATACCACACGTTTCACTGTAACACAAAGCTGGAATAGAGAAATGTGTTAAGTAGGTTTTTAAATGTGAATGTAGAATCAACACATTTGCAATAGAGAAATATAGTAATACACTGAAAATATGGACAATCACAAAAATATCTAATCTTTCCACTCTGTGATAGCAATTCTATTACATTCCAGGCTTTTTTTCTCCTCATATACTTATGTATTTATGCATGCATGTCAAAAAAATACACAATTAGAATTATGTGCTACATAAAACTATCTTATTTCTTTTAAATACTTCTCCGTATCATTAAATGTAAAAAATTGACTGTTTATTCCATTTTATGGATGCATATCACTATTTTCCTATTGTAGAATATCTATGTTTGTTTCAGTTATCCACCATTCTTAATAATCTTGTGATATACATTAGGCATTTCGGGTTCTTGATACATTATCAAAGCACAATTGTGAATAATATATTGTATTGTAATTCCAAGCATTTTTCTAACAGACATATTTGACATATAACAACAAAGTATAAAATTTGTGAAGTTTAAAAAATTATTTCTTTAAAAATGGCTTTGAGATAGAATTCACATACCAAACAATTCACCCATTTAAACTGTACAATTCAATGATTTTTAGTATATTCACAGTTGTACAACCATCATCACAATCATAATTTTCATCACTACAAAAAGAAACCCTATATCCATTAGTAGTCATTTTCCATCAACATTCCTTAACCCTATCTCCTGGCAACCACTAACTTAAGTTTTTGTCTCTGTGAATTTGTCAATTCTGGATATTTAATATAAATGAAATCATATTAATATGTGTATTTTTATAACTAGTTTCTTTCACTTAATGTTTCTGAGATCCTTCCATATGCTATAAAATGTATCAGTATTTCATTTCCTTTTATTAATCAACTAGGGGCCTGGTGCACAAAAATTTGTACACTCAGGAGGTCCCTCAGCCTGGCCTGTGCACTCTTGCAGTCTGGGATCCCTCTGGGGATGTCCACCTGCTGGCGTGCCTGGTCAGCCTGGGTGAGGGGCTCATGGCTATTTGCAGGCTGGCCAAGCCCCCCAGTGTGGACCCTCACCCCATTGGGGTATGGCCAGCCTGGGAGAGAAGCTGAGGGGCGTTTTCAAGCTGCCCATAGTCCCTTCAGGTTTTGGGTCCCTACTGGGGTGCCTGGCAAGCCTGGGAGAGGAGCTGAGGGGCGTTTTCAGGCTGCTCAGTCCCTTCAGGTTTTGGGTCCCTACTGGGGTACCTGGCCAGCTTGGGTGAGGGGCTGATCACTGTTTGTAGGCTGGCCATGCCCCCCAGTGGGGACCCTCACCCCATTGGGGTGTGGCCAGCATGGGTGACGGGCTGAGGGGTATTTTCAGGCTTTCAGGCTGTCCATAGCTCCCACTGACCCAATGTCCCAGCAAGGCTGGCTGGAAGCAGGTTTCTGGGGTTTATTTATCTTCTATAATTGATACTGTTCCTTTAAGCTGAGGCCTAGGCAGGTAACAAAGCCTCCTATTGGCTTCAGCTCTGTGGCTTCTATAATTGAAAGAATGTTGCCTTAGTAGACTCTAGGCAGGCAGTTTCCTCCATCGCTGGTGCAACAGAAGCCTGCTATTTGCTTCAGCTCCGAGGCTTCCATAGTTGCAACATTGTTGCAATTATTGAGCCTTGAGCAAAGAGAGGCCCAGCCGGCCGGCAGACACCTTACTCCTGGTGCAAGGGAAACCGCCTGTTTACTCCAGCTCTGTGACTGCCGGCCTCCATCTTGGCTGGGTTTATTTGCATACAGCCACTCTGACTAGCTGGTGGGCGTGGCTTAGACATCCCGTAGAAACGGTCAATTTCAATATTGCTATTTTATTAGCTTCAACTAGAGGCCCAGTGCAAGAATTTGTGCATGGGTGGGGCAGATCGGGGTGGGGGGAGAGGGGGACCATAGGAGGTTGGCCAGCTGTAGGAGATTGGCTGTGGGAGCTCACTGACCACCAGGGGGCAGCTCCTGCGTTGAGTGTCTGCCCAGTGGTGGTCAGTGCGCATCATAGTGACCAGTTGTTTGGTCAACCGGTTGTAACAGTCACTTAGGCTTTTATATAGAGAGATAATATGCCATTATACGGCTGTATTATATTTATCCATTCACCTGTAGATAGACATCAGAATTGTTTCCACTTTTTGGCCATTACAAATAATGCTGCTATAAATACATGTTTTTGTGTTTTCATTATTCTTGGGATATAACTAGGAGTGGAATTGCTGGATTATATGGTTAATTTTATGTTAACATTTTGGGAACTGCCTTAGTGTTTTCCAAAGCCGCTATAGCATTTTACATTTCCACCAGCATGTATGAGGGTTCCACTTTCCCCACTTGATTTTTCTTTTTTCTAAAATTATTGTTATCCTAGTGGGTGTGAAGTGGTTTTGATTTTCCTTTCCGTGATGGCTAGATGGGTATAGTTCTTCTTATGCACTTACTAACCATTAGTATAAATTCTTTAGAGAAATATCTACTCAAATTCTTGGTATTCACTGAATGAGTAATGAAAGTAGTATGAAAATGAGCTGAGAGAATAATAAATTAAGACTTCTAAACTCTGGTAGGAAGGCAGTGTTAGGGGTTGGCGAAGGAATTGATCAAAAAAGAAGAGAGAGAGAAAGAACTCATGGACACAGACAACAGTGTGGTGAATGCGGTGGAGAGGGGGGTGGGTGGTAGTGGAAGAGGGTATTTGGGGGATAAGTGGTACTGCAAAAAACACACACCAATATTTAAAAAAAATACTAAAAAGTTTTCTAAGTATAAGGTGCTTATGGGTTATTAAAAATAAATTTATTTCTAATGCAACTTGGAAGGGAAGTAAAGATAAGAAGAAACTGATGGTGATGAAGTGGAGATCTGGATGAAGCAGAAAAATAGTTATCACAGAGGCATTTGAGCACACAAACTTGATGGTATGAGTTGGGGATGGTTTTTTTCTAGGTAAAATAAGAACCACATACCTACAAGGTCATGTGTGTAATTCCCAAATGATTGGAGGGATTTGCCAAAGAATTAGCCCCCAAGAACTGCAGTTGTAGCGAACTGAAGTGCTAGACTGGTGCAACTGTTCCTCTTTCCCACTAAACAACAGGAAGTGAAAACTATCAAGACAATCAATAAAAGATTCCTAGGCATACGGGACTATGCCATTCAGTTAGTAATTACTCACAGCCCACTACTTTCTAAAGTGTATGGTTTGAATTATAAATTATTTGTAAGAAAAGACATCCTATCTTTTTTGTGTTATGCTGTGCTCTCCCATATTTTCATCATTTCAAGGCTTGTTTTTTGCCTCTTTTTTTTCTTGCCATTCATTACCACTAGGTGCTTCACCACTGTGGACTACTAACTTCATTAATTAACTCATTAATTCATTCATGTTTCAATGAGTCAGAGTGAAACAAGGCCTTGTAAGAATTTGTCTTAAGAGAATGTTTCCAATGAGAGCCAAGTAAACAGAGACCGGGGACTTAATTATATGTTTTAAATACTAAGATAATTTTCCCTTATCAAGAGAAAATTGCTTTCTTTTGTTCTGTAATATATCTTATTGCATACAATATAATGGAGGAGCAGCACCTTGCCTAAGGTTAAATTCCTCATTTGACTATAAAACTTTCTCATTTTTACAAAGGACACCTGATAAATGGAATTGCCTTATGATTCAGCGATCCCACTTCTGGGAATTATGTGAAGGAACCCAAAATTCTAATTCAAAAGAATATATGCACCCTAATATTCATTGCAGCATTATTTACAATAGCCAAGATCTGGAAACAGCCCAAGTGTCCATCAGTAGAAGAGTGGATAAAAAAGCTGTGATAAAGCCCTAGCCAGTTTGGGTTAATGGATAGAGCATCGGCCTGAGGACTGAAAGGTCCCAGGTTCGATTCCGGTCAAGGGCATATGCTCAGGTTTCAGGCTTGATCCCCAGTTGGGGGCATGCAAGAGGCAGCCAATCAATGATTCTCTCTCATCATTGATGTTTTTATCTCTCTCTCCTTCTCATTTCCCCTCTAAAATAAATAAAAATATAATCTTTTAAAAAAGCTGTGGTACACTTATACAATGGCATACTACATAGCCGTAAAAAAAGGAAACTTTACCCTTTGCGACAGCATGAATGGATCTGGCGATTATTACACTAAGTGAAATAAGCCACTCAGAGAAAGACAAATATCATATGATCTCACTTATATGTTGAATCTAATGTACAAAATAGACAAAATACACACAGAGGCATGGAACAGACTGACAGCTGTCAGAGGGGAGAAGAGTTGGGGGGCTGGATAAAAAAGGTGAAGGGATTAAGCAAAAAATACCAACAACAAACATACACATAACACATAGACACAGACACGGTGATAATCAGAAGGAAAGGAGGGTGGGGTTAGTGCAGGTGGGCAAAGGAGGTGGGGAGGAATGGGGTAGAAAGAGACTTTACTCTGGATGGTGAGCACATGGTGCAGTGTGTAGATGATGTGCCACTTGAAGCCTGTATGGTTTTATTAACCAATGTCACCCTAAAAAAGAGAGACCATCTCTAAAATGCCCTCCTCAAATTTTAAAGACTTGATTGTCAGAAACCTGTTGTTGGCAGGGTTTTTGTTTTGTTTTGTTTTGTTTTTTTTCCCTTTCCTTCCCTAGCCAGCACCGAATGAACTAAAAAACTGAAATATTTGAAGTAGCTATGGTGGACTAAAAGTCAGGCACATCTATAAGCAAGACAACGTGGGGATATATGGGGACACAGTGTCAGTTCTTTCCTAAAATAGTTTTTTCTTGTGAGGGTTTATAAAGCTGGGGGCTCTGTGCTCAGATGGAGGCAGGACCCCTCTGTGATGAACAGAGTGACAGAGAATGCAGCCACAAAGTAGAAGGCAATGCAGAGAAAGACCTGACCTACTTCATTTCTTGCTGATGAGAACAGCAAATCACCAAAAATGTGGGTGCTTTCTCCCCTCAAACAACAAAATAAAGCCATTTTCAGGTTACTTCCTCCTCAACTCAAGTTTAATCTCCAATATTTGAAGTCAAAGTCATGTGACCACTAAAAAGTTATTATTTTAGAACAGAATTTCCCATTTCCAAAAGTTAATTTTGGTACAGGGGGACCTGGAAAATGGGGACAAAAACTCTTCTCTCCCCTCCAGAAAGGAACAATGAAAACTAGGAGCCAACTCCAAACTGTAGGTGGGGCCACTAAAGAGCTGCCCCTAGGGAAGCTGCACCTAGCGGAGGGGCCAGGGCTGCCTGAATGCAGGACCCTGGGCATGAAGCACAAAAAAACAGCCTGGAAAATCCTAACAGGCATTCCATCCCTGGACAGATGTTGACAGTAGTGTCACAATAAGGAAACATACATTTTAATGTAATAACTGTTTGTCTATGTGCTATGCTATAGCATATTAAATACCACTTTACACTCCTGGCGAATTAACTAACTAATCTAGTTTAGATCACTGGCTTTGCCTGGAGTCTGTTTATCAAACACGCCACGGACTGCAGAAGAGAATACCAGAGGGCTAGAAACGCCCCCCTCCTCCCATGAGCCTGAGCTCAGAGTCTGCATCAGGATGAAGAGAAAGGAGAGGGCTCCATTCAAATCCCTCTTCCTCAAAGTAGCAGCTCCCTTGAAGGGAGGGGCCAGTGAGCATGAAACACATGGACCAGGCAGGCCACGTGCAGCTCCCGAAAGTGTTTGGTTTACCCTCCTCGAAGAATTGCAAAATTTTAAAATTTGTTACCAATCATTTAAAATTGAAACTTGACAGAAACATCTGAACTGCTGCCTTCTCTTTAGAAATAATGAACACACACATCGCCATTTTCATCAGGCTCTATCCACTAGACTCCTTCTGGGCTTTAAGATCACTTACATAAATATTCTTGGTTGGTAGGTGTGATCAGCGTATGTTACCATCTGTTTCAGCCGATATGTGAAAGCATTGTCGCTTTTCAAACATTTAAAAACCAGAGGGAGGACTAAAGACATTAAAAACAAACACTGATAGGGCAAAATGGCAAACTTAAGAAGAGAATGCCAAATCTTTAGAAACATGCTCTAAATTTATTTCATACAACTTAGTCATACATTAACTTTCTGGAGGTTATTCAATCCATTGTGTTTATTATCTATCTGTACAGCTAGCAATCACTAGATTTCATCACTGCATTAAAACTGAGGAACTGTCCATCACATAATGTGGATTCACAAACTGAGCCCATCACACTAATATTTAGATGAAGCAACTCTCATTGGGAAACTAGCCCCATGGTTGAGAATGAGAGCAAATGTCCTAAATTAACCTAACCTGCATACCAGGGTAACCGGGTATACTTATTTTGATCACCTATCTTGAGTGTCAGAAATTATTTATATGAAAAAGTACTGGACAGAGTATATTTTAAAGCTGGTTGCAGACGTAACACAGAAACTTCCTTCCTGTGATCTCTATTCCATTACTCCAGTTCCCTTGCTTATTCCCATTTATTCGTGGCCACTGCCATCTGGCAGGCCATTTAGAGAGAGGTAAATGTAAATCCTCAAAGTATGCCCATGAGCATTCTCTACCTGGAAAATTGGAGAGGCACCCTCTTCCACTGAAACAGCATTTACACTGCTTATTTTGCCTGGGAGTGGCAAGGAGTACCAGGTCACACAAATAGGATCCGTTCCCCTCATGGGATACACTATTCTTCTATGTGCTTCAGAGTATTTCTCGCTTAACCTAATCCCATCACCAATCTTCCAATAT
>PVJC01022955.1:0-16924 GCA_004026665.1 Murina feae
TCTGCCCAACAGTGGACAGAACAGGTTTTTTAATTTCCTTTTACAGGTGAGTAACAACAAGATCAGAAAGGGCTAAGAGCTATCACCTAGTGGCCAGGTCTCCAGCTCCCAGTTTTGGGCTCTCCCCAAGCCCATGCTCCTCTTTCCCAGGACATGACCACCTTCTCTGACCCTTACCACCACCAGAAGCAATACTTGTAATTCTGGAAAATAAGCCCAGCCACATAATGGTACACCTGAACTTCACACAATGAGAAGCTTTTGATGGTTTCCCAAGTAAAGCTGAAAACATAAGAAGTAACATGAAATTATAGCAAAGTAGGCATCTGACACAAGTTTTTTCTTCTGTATTTAAGAACCCCAAGTACTATTCCATAGATTTACTGAATGTTCCACAGTGATACACAACCTGGCAAGTTTTCTTAATGTGCATCCCATATGCCTGCCTAAATCTTAAGCACAGAGTGAGGGTAGAAATTTTTTTTTCTGTACAGAGCCTTCTATTATGGGGCTGACATATGTGGTAGCACGACCCAAGTAAGGAATCAGTGGGTTAGTGGAGAAGAGTGTGTCCAGATGAGGACCTATTAGCAATGGGCGTTAATCATGCTCATCTGTGATGGTAGCAAAAACACTAGCATCCTGAAGAGTGGAGAGAGGAAGCCTCATGCTCCCTCATCATCTGAGGCAGGACAGGATGGGGCGCATGAATGTGAGGAGTCACAGTAGATCTGCAGAGGGTCTAAGTGGGTCTTCCAGCCTTGGCTCTTCTATAGTAACTGGCATTTGAACTTTGGGGACCAATGGAATAATCCTAAATATAGTTACCATATGTCATGCTATGGAATGTTCTAAGTAAATAATCACTTGTATAAAAATGCATTTTCTCCTTTTTTGTGTCAAAAATCAAAGGTTTAAGTTGGTGTTTATTTTTCTTCTCTCTAAATAGCACTCAAATATTTGCTGATTCCCTATTAATTTGATTGGGGTGTATGGCTATGGACTGACAAATAACTGTTCCGTGAGTCTTTCAACATCAAATGTGGTCTTTTTCTTGACAGATGAAAAAGTACTTACAGAAGGACCATTCATGAGAATATTACAAGGCCGGAAGAAGTACAACACCACTGAGCTGACAATTGAGCCAGAGAGGGCATCCTCAAAGAAAAATAGCGAGACTTTGTCAGCCTTCATGAGTGAGCAGTTAGACTTTAATGATAAAAATGATAGTATTAGTGCACTGAACTATATACTGCCTTATTTCTTTCTTGAAAATAATTTTTTATTGACTTTGAGAGGAGGAGAGAGGGAGAGAGATAGAAACAGCAATAATGAGAGAGAATAATTGATCAGCTCCTCCAAGCTCCTAATTTGGGATGGAGCCTGCATCCTCGGAATGTGCCCTAACCTTGATCTCCTGGTTCATAGGTGAATGCTCACCACTGAGCCCATTGGCCTGGCTGCCTTACTCTTGGAGGCATATCTAGAAGATAAAGAATCAATGTTATTACCATTCATTAAACTCCCCTTTTCAAATGTACATAATGCAGATATGCCCCTGAGTCATTTGATAAACTACAGAGGGAAAGCTTCCCTTAAACCCAAATTATACCATTCAAGTTTCAAAAATAAATTGAGGAAACTACTTTCTGGAACAGGCCTTCTGATGAAATTGCTTGATGAGCAGCAGGAAGTGAAGGTTTCCAAGGGAGAGCCTGAGACAGAACAATGGAAAAATGAGAGGATGGAAGCCCTGGGTGAACAGGAAGAAGAGGAGTCCAATGAGGTGAGGATAGCTCCTGAAACTCAGAACCTGGGCTTTTAGTCAGTTTAGAATATGCCATGAAAGTACTCAGGCAAGAAGACCGGGGACACCTCCTCTGAATTTTTGTCTTGACTATTTTGTCTTTGGCTAAAATAGTGATCTCCCATTTTGCTCACTTTGGAATTGTACCCACTGTTCTACGGTAGAGGAGAAGAGTACCTAACACCCAAAATAAGTAAATTATACTAGAAAATGCTGATTATCAGATAACACATT
The DNA here is from genome assembly GCA_004026665.1 of Murina feae. NCBI lineage: Eukaryota > Metazoa > Chordata > Mammalia > Chiroptera > Vespertilionidae > Murina > Murina feae. Next base: position 2,042 of record PVJC01022955.1, read on the forward strand.
AGATTTGATATGTTCTTGAAGAACCTATTAGCTAGCTATTCACCTGGAAGAGTGGGGTTTTGGAATAATAGTTATGAATAGTTAGCTATTATCTACAATAGGCTAGTTAATACTTTTTTTTTTTTTAATCGCATCCATGTCGTTGGTGTTTTGGTGTATATTTTAATCTTCTTTTTTGTTTTCCAGTTCACAAAAGAAGTGCCAGGATTTAAGAACCACAACTACGTCATCATAGCATCACCTGTGATTGCAGTAGTAGCTTTTTTTTTTGTAGTTTTCTGTCTCATTGTGGTAAGACAACAGTTAATTCACATTTCCAATATATATACTGTCTCTAGGGGAGGCTCAAAACCCACAACCTGAAAATCAAAGCCACTGTCCTAGCTAGTGCCACTAGATACTCCTCTTTATTCACGAGCACTGAGATATGATTTGTTATTTTATTACAAATTTATATTTCATGGATTTTAAAATTAATCCTATTCCCAGAGATCTCCAAGGAAGTGAAATCAAGGTAAGTCACTAGACTATTTTGAAACTTAAGTTTGATAGGTCAGAATTCACATGAGAGCAAAATTTCTTCAACTCAAAATGAACAATGTCGAGTGATGCACTCATTACTCTCTTTCTACCATTGATTTGTTTCCTTGTTGGCTAAAATGAAAAGAGGTATAGAATCAACCCCCTTGTGGATCTATGTCACCCTGGCAGACAGGACATGCCAAAATGATAAAAGTGTGATCTTGTCAATTCTTAAAGTTTACTTGGCAGATTTCTGCTCCAGTGTGTAAGGCATGGTGTAAGTAGGTTCTTTTGAAACACTGAAGCCTAAATCCTGCATCAGGCTTCTCTAAAGCATGTCCCATTAGAGTCACCTGTTTCTAGAGCTTGTCTGTGTCTTTTTTGATCAATTACATAATGGTGCACTTTCTCTATAGGCAGAATGCTGACATTAAAAGAATGATTTAATAAGCTCACGATCTTGACTCTACCCCACTAATCAACCTAATTTACTTTACCCTTTCAACAGTCATGGCACCCTTCCATTCCAGCCAAAGCCAACCATAGCCATAACCTAGCCACACCAGGCCCATTCCCACATTTTTTAATGCCTTTTCCTATCTAAAATTCCCTTATTTTGCTCTGCCTGGGGAAATTCTGTAACTCTCTCAAAAGCTAGCTCAGGTTTATCTGTCTTCAGGAAGCCATCCTTGAGTACTCGCACCTTCCTGGTCCTAGTCCTTTTGTGAAATTGGTACCATTTTGGGTGGGGAAGGGCCAATAATAAGCCATTCCCCTCCCATGAGAACTTAAAAATACGGTCAGCAATTTTTAAAAATGTGGATCCCCCAGAGAGAAATACCAAGGTCAACACATCATGGAGCAGAGCCCTGATGTGTAAGGACCAAATGGCTTCCTGGTCTATCAGAATGGAGTAAAACCTGATGGGATGCATTAACTGCTAAAGAGAAATAATGTCTATCTGCAGGAGGATTGGTCAGTAGTAAAAGCGTAGAATAAGTGAAGAAGAGACCAACATGACCAATGTCCATCCTAACTTTTCCTAAGAGTAGAGATGTCATCTCTGGGAGCATAAGTGGAGAGTCAGGCCCACTAGCCTGGCTTTGCTTTGTGTGAGAGCTGAATGTATCTGGCTTACTCAGTGATCTTTTATTAAACATTGGATTTGGCTGATTGCTTTTGCTCTTTTATAAAAAAAAAATTTTATTGATTTCAGAGAGGAAGGGAGAGGGCAAGAGAATTAGAAACATCAATGATGAGAATCATTGATCGGCTGCCTCCTGCACACCTCCTCATGTGGAGCAAGCCCATTACCCAGGCATGTGCCCTTGGCCAGAATCAACCCAGGATACTTCAGTCCACAGGCCTGATGCTCCATCCACTGAGCCAATCCAGCTAGGGCTCCTTTTGTTCTTATTGTGTTCTCTGATTATGCTTTAGTGTGCCATGTGACCTATTTCTACAGAATGAGTTTCCCTGATCATGTAGAGGCACAGAGGCTGTCTGTGGAACAGATGTAGTTGTCACTGTCAGGTAATAATCTGGCATTCTGATTTTTTATTAATCCTGTGGTGTTGATAAATTGAGACTTCCACATTAGGAAGAAGTGAGTTTACTCTGGGTGAAAAGAGTCTTATTTATTAGCCTAGCAGCCTGGGGGTAGCTTGGCATCAACTTGCCAAGATCTCTGGGAAGAAAGTAATTGGCCATTGCTCAGACAGTATCCTTAACATTTCCAGGTGGCATATGGCCTTTTATTTTTTTGGAATTCCTTTAAACTCCTATACTGCATTTAATGTCTATGTGGTTTAACCTTGCATGTGTATTTCCTTATGTTGTTTCATTATTTTCTCTTCCTGCTTATGTGATGAGCTTTTTGAGCATGTGATGCTTTGTAGTGCATAGTATTGGTATTCAAAGGAAGAAAGATGGGGCAATTCCACAATGAGGAGTAACGCATCCTAATATTTGTTCGAAGTAGCATACAGAGTATAGCAATAGACAGATCTGTGTGTTCCTAAGACTTCTGATATGTCACCTTTTAGTATTATAACTTGTGGAATAAAAATGAATAAATGGTAATGGAAAAGCCACCTATCTAGTATTTTAGGGGAAGATAACACCAGATCTCTGTTTCTCCCCTCAAACATCTTTAATAAGAAAATCATAATATGCTAATTAGATTGGATAGCCGAAGAACCTTCTGGAAGTCATTCTGGACATTCTTCCAGACAAAACCATGGCAGCAGGTCTGAGGCAGAGGCAGTTAGAGGTAATCAGGCAGGCATGTGAGCAGTTAAGAGTGATGAGGCAGGCAGACAGGCAAGTGGTTAGGACCCAACAGACCGAGATTGTGATAGGGTGCTGGCTGAGCTGAGGGACGCCCCCTTCTAGTGCATGAATTTCATACATGGGGCTGCTAGTATTTTTATATATGTAAAATATAAACATAAAAGTACTAGAAGAAAATAAAAGACAGTATTTTAATTTAATATTTTTTAAAAAATCTTCAACCAAGGACATTTTTTCACCATTGCTTTCTTTTAGAGAGCGAAGGGGGAAAAGAGAGAGAGAGAGGTGAAAGACACATCTGGCCAGGTTTTGAATCTGCAATGCAGGTACATGACTTTGACTGGGAACTGAACCTGCATTTCTTTGGTGGCAGGGCTGACTCTCTTACCACTGAGAAACATTGTTCAGGGCTTATTATTATTTGTAAATATTTTTTAAATTGATTTTTAGTGAGAGAGGAGGGGAGGATAAAGAAAAATATTGATAGGCTACCTCCTACATATCTCTACTGGGGACTGAACCTGCAATCCAGGCATGAGCCCTGACCAGGAATCAAACAGTGTCCTCCTGGTTTATAGATCAGCGCTTAGCTATTGAGACATACTGGGGTAATGTCCAACTAATTGAGCCACATCAGCCAGGGCTAGGACCAATATTTTTATAACATCCTGTCAGGAAAGAGCTTTCTGTGTTTAATACCACAGACAGAAATCACCTTGTCTGTGACTCCATTTCCCAGCTTAAAACTGGTTTATGTCAAGCCCAGATGAAAAGTTTTCCATGTGTTATCTGATTCAATCTCCACAATCCTATGAGGACCATAATATTGCCTTTCTCCACACATGGAGATCAACTTAAGGCCCTAGTGGCAAAACCAAAAACAAAATCCTGTTTTACCTGACTACAAATCATGTGCTTCTCACTCCACTGTTCTGTCTCCTTAAAGACAAAAACACTGGGGCCCTGGTTTTGTTCAGTGGTTAGAGCATCGTCCAACACATCAACTGGTCACAGGTTTGATTCCTGGTCCAGGGTACATACCTGGGTTGTGATGCCATGTGGGAGGCAACCAGTGGATGTGTGTCTCTCACATCCATCGCTCTCTCTATCTCTCTCTTCCACCCTTTCCCTTCTTCTCTTCTCTCTCTGAAAAATAATGGGGAAAACATCCTCAGGTGAGGATTAACAACAACAACAATAACAACAACAACAACAAACCCACAAAAACACTGGGAAATATTTAAAACATTGAACTGCAATGAAAGCCACTGAAAGGATTAAGCTATCTCTAGTATAAAAGGCCAGTGGCTTTAACGCCATAACAACCTAATGACCAGTCACCAGGAGGTGCATTGATGGGTCTCACAGCACAGTGGGTTTGGGTCTCAGGTGATTTCGTGCACTGAACCTCTGCTTTAATAGAAAAAGAGTTCCAAAAATCGACAGGAAGAAGACAGTCGAGGGTGTAAGAGGGCAAGGGCTTTGAAGAGTAGGATGTATGTAGACAGTCTTTCACCATATCTGACAGTCTTCCCATGGCTTATGGGGTGTGGATTTTTTCAGTGAGGCCTTTGTAATCTCATAGTATATAAATAGTGTGATTTTTAAGCCCTTTTTATAACATTTATTGTTATTTCTAATTTTTTAACTTGATCATTGACTTCGTTTTTAGTGTGGTTGACTGCTTTTCTTTCTACATGAAGATCCAATTGTTTTAAAATTTTTTTATTGGGTGGCTTTTACTTTATTGATCTAAAATTCTTTGTCATGACTCTATTCTGTTGATTGTTATCTTTATCTATATCACTAGGTAATAGCAGTATCACTATCAATGACAATTCCTTTATATTCTGACATCTGGTAAGGAATGCTCCTGAATGTTTTTATCTTCTTTTTCATAAATTTCATAGCTATTCTTGCACATTTTCTCTACCAAATGTCAGCTGGCCAGTTTTTATTTAAAAACTATTTTGGGCCCTGCCTGATGTGACTCACTTGGTGGGCGCATTATTCTATCCACCAAAGGGTGGTATGTTTGATTCCTGGTCAGAGCACATACCCATTATTTCAGGTTTAATTCCTGGTCAAAAGTGGTTTGTAGGCAACCCATTGATATTTCTTGCTCACACAGATGTTTCTTTCTTACATCAGTGTTTCTCTCTCTACATCTTTTTTCTTCTCTTTATAATCAATAAAAAAACTATCTTAGAATTAGAATAGGATTGCATTGCATCAGTAGGTTTAATTTGAGTAGAATTGACATCTTTACAAAATTCTAGGGACGGGATACCTCATCTGTATTCTCTTACTGGCCTTTAGAAGAGTTTTAATGTTTTTATTACATAGGTCTTAACACATCGTTTAAAGTTTATTCGTAGGTATTTATGTATTTATTGTAAATGGGTTCTCTTTTTTGTTGTTATTTGTGGTATATCGGAAAAATATTGAGGTTTTCATGTTTATCTCTTTTTTAAAATATATTTTTATTTATTTTAGAAAGGAAGAGAGAGGAAGAGAGAGAGAAATATCAATGAGGAGAATCATTGATTGGCTGTCTCCTGAACACTGAGGATGCAGCCCTTAACCCAGACATTGAACCTGGGACTATTCAGTCTGTAGGCTGATACTCTATACACTAAGCAAACCAGCTATAGTTGCATGTTGATTTCTTGATTTTGGATTTAGCGATCTTACTGAATTGTATTACTGCCAATAAAAGTTGAATCTACCCCTAACCAGTTTTGCTCAGTTGATAGAGCTTTGGCCTGTGGACTGAAGGGTCTTAGTTTCAATTCCTGTCAAGGGCACACGCCCCATTGTGGGCTTTATCCCCAGGAGGGGTTTTGCAAGAGGCAACTGATCCATGATTCTCTCTCATCATTGATGTTTCTATCTCTCTCTCCTTATTTGAAATCAACAAAAATTGTATTTTTAAAAAGTTTAATCTATGGCTCTTGGGCTTTTTAGGTTGTGCATGATCTCATGTGCAAATATGTTTTCTCTCTTTTTTCCCCACTACTTCGTTTTTCTTATTAAATTGATTAGGACCTTCTCAATAATGACGAATACTAACAGTAATAACCGGCAACCTATTCTTCTCCTTCACCTAAAACAAAGCTGCTGTGTAGATTCCTGATAGATACTTTCATTTTCCTTTCTACTTCTATGAGTTTTTATTGGGAATTAAGTGCTGAATATTGTCTGAAACAGCCAATAAACTGCATTGCCAGCTGCATGCAATGTCTTAAGTTAAGACTATGGAAGAGTAAAAGGACTAGGGAGAGTTTCTGTCCTCAAAAAAGTAATCATCCCCGTTAAAATGGAAGGAATCAAAGCTTTAGAGTGGTCATTGTGATGAATAATCATGATGTTGTTTTCTCCCCAAACAGACTTGTCACAGAAAGGAGGCTACAAAAGAAAGCTCAAGGTAAATATGGGTCTGGTGATTTTTAAAGTAGAATTGTAGAACTAGAGGAACTTCCTCTCTAAGTGTCCAGAGGTGACCTCTGAAAATGGTTCATCATTCACTTGAGTCAGAAAACCTAACAAAATCATGAAAGTCCAGAGGTTTAAACCTGTTTGTTCATTTTAAGCACACTTGTGAAACTGCTCATGCCATTAAGGGTATGTATTTTCAAAAAAACATCAAACAAGTGAAGCATGTCACTTTACACAAGCAATGTGTGCCATTCTGTCATTACAATGGTGGAGTTAGTAGGTGTGCCCAGGCTAAAGAGTGGGGCTGGGTGCCAAGTCAGTGGCCTAAAAGGAGTGCTGAATTCTTGCTGCACGTACTTAAAAATGAAGGAATCAACACAAACTTAAGGGTTTAGATGTGGATTCACTGTTCATTCAGTACATCCAGGTGAACAAAGCTCCCAAGAGGCAGTGCAGAACTTACAGAGTTTATGGGCAGATTAACCCATACCTGAGCTCTCCCTGCCACAGTGATATACTCCCTATTGGAAAAGAACAGATTGTTCATAAAACATAAAAGGAGGTTGCACAGAAGAAAAAAGTATCTCAGAGGAACAACAACAACAACCAAAAAACAACCCAAAACTTATGGTCTGGGAGTAAATCCATTACTAAAAAAAAATACAGAAGAATGTATAACTCATCTATTTCACTCTCCTCATTTAACAGCGAGGAAGCCATCAAATTTGGACAGAATAGTTATTTATCCTGATACTTTGCCTAGATTTTGCAAAAATGGCTCCTTAGCCAAAGCTGAAATAGAATGGAACTGACACAGATGTGTCTGCTGCCACTACTCCTTTAAGGAGATTGTAGAGCGAGAGGTCTTGGTTGTATGTGTTTCTGCTGGTGATGGAGGCTCTGGGGAAAGAGTAGGGAAGGCCACATGGTCTTAGGGTAAGGGCACTTGTCTCCTTGAAGGCTGATGAAAGGTAGAATATATGAGTCCTTCCTGCAAATTAGCAGGAAAACTTGGATATAACAGGCTAATTTGAGCAATGGGCTGTCCTTCAAAGCCAAAAGTCTATTAAATGATAAAATAGGTTTTCCAAATGCGTATGGTAAAATGACATTTTGTTATTAATTCACTGTTACTTTAAACAAATTTTAGAATTACGTTTTAGATTACCTTTTTTTACCTATGTAGTCTCATTTGTGTAATTAAAATTACATATGAAAAGTTTAATTTCACAGAAAAATTTTCTGTATGTATTTCTGTAATTTTAAATTTATACTGAAAAGGTCTAGTAAATGCATGTGTTCACTAGTCACGCAGAGTAAACAAATGCAAAGGCCTGGGGGATAGCACACTTCAGAACCGTGCCTGCACACATTAAAACTGCTGCAGGAAGTCATGCAGTGTAATAACTTCTGAATCATTTCCCAATCATTTTTTTTAAGGATTGACTCTTGGATTTAAATAGGTAGACTATAGTTGTAGATATATAATATTTACTTACAGAAATATAACTACAGTGTTTTTTCTAGCATATGACCTCTTTGCTAAAATTTGTTTAAAATAATAGTGAATTAATAACAAAAAGTAACCTGTTAATTTAATTATAAGAAAACTTTGCTTAAAAGCATTTTAAAATTAACAGGGTATTATTTTTCACATATGACATATGGACAACAAATTTTGCTTGTTAAATCCAAAGTCCAAATGTAGGTCCCCGAAATTGAGGACTTACTGTACTAGTTTTCAGGCCCCTACTCTCTCTATTCCCTTTATCTAACCTCATAGAATTTTAACTGGGAAAGACCTTATACAGTAGTTTGTCTTTTTCTTTAATAAAAAGGAAATGGAGAACAGAAAGGGAAAATACCTTGCCCATTGTTGGGGACTTTTCCAGTGATATATTCAGCTTGGGCTGTGACTGCATTTTATGTCACAACTCAGCACGCACATGCCAGACATAAGTAGTTTCTAAAACAAAATTATGCCCTCTGATTTCTTTTTTCTATTCCATTTGTATTAAAAAAACAAACAAACAAGACTTTATATTTTAGTTTCTGTTATGACATTTAAACTTATTTCACAACTCACTCCTTCATCAGTGCAGTCAGCAAGCTAGACAACTTTGCTAGTTGGAGTCATATTATTTAGTTGGTGTGATTTAACTTATAGGATAAAGCAACTAGAAAAATAAAAATACCCCTCACCCCACCGCAGCAAATAATGCATGGGAGACTACATAGAAAAACACATGTAAAATTATTCTGGTTGGTGTAAACTACTTCTGCCCAGTGTGATTGTGCTCTTTAAAATTCTTTCACTGCACGAGGGCACTTGCGCATGTGCCAAGAAGGTGAGTGGGGCAAAAATCATGCTTATATCCCATGCCAACCTCTAAGGATTACCAGAGGAGAAACCATAAGGCCAAAAAAGGTAAAGAATTATAAATTCTGGAATTTTGGCCTGGTGCACAGAATTCGTGTACTTGGGATTCCCTCGGGTCAGCCTGCACCTTCTCACAATCCAAAAGCCCTCAGAGGAGGTCCAACTGATGGCTTCCTCCTGGGGAGAGAGTCTAAGCCAGCAGTTGGACATCCTTAGCACTGTTGCAGGTTGGGAGAAGCTCCCACCACTGCTGTTGCACTTGCCAGCCATGAGCTGGCTCAGGACTTCTTGCTGAGTGGCGCTCTCCCTGTGGAAATGCAGTGACCACTAGAGGGCAGCTCCTGCATGAAGCGTCTGCCCCCTGGTGGTGAGTGTACATCATAACAACCAGTCATTCCACTAATGGGTTGATTTGCATATTAGCCTTTTATTATATAGGATTGTTACATCTGCTAGCAGAAAGGTTGAGACCAAAATGGCATCATCAGGGCAGAGTAGAGGGAGCAGGATATTTGTTTCTAGTAAAATTCAGTCAGAATAACGGGTTGGATCAGGAGTCAGTGGTCCACTGGGAACTGGGTGGGGCAGTTTACTGGAAACCAAAGGCTGTTAATCATGAGACCTACATTGAAAACTGGTTGGTGAACAGGAAAATCCCTGGGAGGGGCAAAAGCCCCAAGCAGGGCATAATGGAGTGCAAGAATGTGTGTAACGTTGCAGCCTCTCTTTCTTTCCCCCTGGAAGTTGGTATTCCTATAAGCTGGGGTTCCTAAAACCTGGAGATTGATGAGGGATGCTGATCTCATTCTTCTGTAGGTTGTTCATACTTAGGTGGGGTGTGGAGATGCCCCTAATTAGTCAGTGATAGAAGGAGGAGATAATATCTAGTGTAGTTCTGTAATAGCATCATTTTCCCTATGGATCTGATTGCCTGGATATGGTTTTGGAGGAAGGAGGAAAGGACTCATAGGATGCCCAGAATATAGAAGAGTGCCAAACAATCATTAAGAGGGGTACATCTAGAAGTAAAAGCCAAGAGGTCCACAGTTAAGATTCTATAGCCAGGAATCCCAAGATTCTGAAAGTTGTCAGACTTTTGCAGCACTATGGACTAATTTTTCTTTTGTTTTGTTTTTTGCCCTATCTCTTACTATGCCAGACCAATTGGTGTGAAAACAGCATTTTTCCTCTAGGACTAGGCATAGTCCCCCTTTGTCAACTATGAGGAGTTCAGGACCTGTCTGGTTATGCTGCCAGGAAATCTATGTCGTACTGTACTGAGTCAATACTTAGGGCAGTTTCCTCTAAGCTTTCTGGAAGGTCTTTGGGTAAGCTATGAGAGTAGAAAAGGGAGGTTGCTAATCCCCTTATACCAGTGCCCACGCCGATAGCTTTTCCTACTCTGGCAAGGAAGGGAAGGAGGGCAATACCTCTCCCGATCTGTGTGTAAGCAGTGAGAGGAACCTTGAAGGACTGATTAGCAGGGGCAATGTCTGTTTCAGAGGTGAGATAGATTAGAGTGTAGGTCCCAGTCCAGGTGGCTGGGAGACAGACATAGGTATCCTCAGGACCAGTTTTTGTGTCCCAAGTCACTCAACAAGACCGCTTTCATGCCTTCACCAACCATTTTCTTAGAGAAATCATGCTGCTGCAACCCCTTGCTCTGATCACGAGGAATATACATTGTTCCAGATGACTACAATCAAAGTCCATCACCTTATATCTTGATGTCCCCCCTAAGCGGGAAGTAACTACAGACGATAGGACCTTCGACCCTATTCCATAAAACAAAAAGTATGGAATATTAGATCTGATCAAATAATTGAATGGATGAACCTTCCCCTGGGAACTGATCTTAGCACCACTTCATAACCAATATTTCCTTTCGCTTAGATGACATTCCACTTGCTAAGACCCAAACCTTTCCCTTCAGGACCAGTCCAGAGAATTCTCTGCCCTGAAAAAGTCCACCTAGAGTTCTTTAAAATCTCTGACTCCCTGTCCCTGGGTGCTGATGCCATTTTGAAAAGACTCAGCCCATCTTGTTTTAAGATGATATAATAACCCTAATCTTGTAACCCCTTTCCACTTTGGCCTCATGTGTTCCTCTTTCACTGACCCTGGCAGAAGCCACATACATAGGTCTCCCAGAGACATTGCAGGGGCATTTTAAACACAGAGGAATTGTTTTTAAAGTCCCAGGTCTATGGTGATTTTGCTTCGGAGTATGAACCCAGGTAACCATTTAGTCCTAACAAGAGCAATATGTGTAGGAGACATGGAATCATTAATTGTCAGCATGTATTTTCTTCCAAGGGGCTCTCTTTCAAGTGTCCAGCAGAAGAAATCAGCAGAATACCAGCTAGAGGTAAATTTGAAGAAGATCAAGTACTGTGGTGGGACAAAGCAGGGGAAACGCAGAGTTCATATTTCCCTCTCTATTTCGTAGGAGGGTGGTTTTTGGAGAAGGCTGTTTCTTTGGCTGAAGAATCTGTTTGCACCTCTCCTGGCCATATTTAATAAGATTGATCAAAAAAATGAAGATGCAGCTGAGAGTGAATCTTTAATTAAAATGTAAATGATTAGGATCAATTTAGAATTCTTATCTAAAATGAAAAAATAATGAATATTTTCTATTTTTAAGAGTAAAAGCCTTGGCCTTCTTCTTACCCCAGGAAGAAGGGTGAAGATGCCAGCGGAGAGAGGATAAATACTTCAGAATACCCTGCTGAAGACGAAGCAGAGGAAGGTGAAGAATAAATGACTGAACTACATCCTCAGTTAAATAAACTAAAAATACATTTCAAATGTGTCAATTCATAACCAGCTCTAGCCATGAGGTAAGAAATTAAAGTGTAAATAGTCAAGTATTTATCTAAACTAATAAGAGCATAATATTGAAACTAACCATCCCTTGGGGACACCTACCATCCAATCAGAAAAACTGTATGCAAATTAACCCAGCCATCATGTAGGCTGCCACTCACGGAGTAAATGGCAGCTTCCATTGCAGCAGGAGTGAAACTGAAACTGTGTGTGGGACAGCTCCACTTATCCTGGCTCCAGGCAAAACATGTTTGCAACAATGATTCAATCAAAGAAGCCTCGGGAGCTGAAGGAAACAGCAGGCCTGCCCTGTCTAGTAAGGGTAACATTGTCTCATTATAGAAGCCGCGAGGTGAAGCAGAAACGAGGCATTGTTACTAGGCCTTGGCTTAAAGGAACAGCATCAATTATAGAAGATAAACCCCAGAAACCGGCTTCCAGCCAGCCTTGCTGGTACATTGGGTCAATGGGAGCTGTGGGCAGCTTGATAGGGCTCCTCAGCTCATCACCCAGGTTCGCCACACCCCAATGGGGTGAGGGAAGACACTAGGGGGCTTGGCCAGCTTTCAGACAGCCATCAGCTCCTCATCCAGGCAGGCCAGGTACTCCAGTAGAGACCCAAAACCTGAAGGGACTATGGGCAGCCTGAAAACGCCCCTCAGCTCCTCATCAAGGCTGGCCACACCCTAGTGGGGAGAGGGAACCCACTGAGGGGCTTGGCCAGCCTGCAAACAGCCATCAGCCCCTCACCCATGCTGCCCAGGTACCCTAGTAGGGTCCCAAAACATGAACGGGCTGTGGGCAGCCTGTAAACAGCCCTCAGCCCTTCACCCAGGCTGGCCACACACCTATGGGGTCAGGGTCCCCACTGAGGGTCTTGCCCAGCCTGCAAATAGCCATCATCCCCTCAGCCATGCTGGCCAGGCATGCTAGCGGGTGGACATCCCCAAAGGGGTCCCAGACTGTGAGAGGGCACAGGCCGGGCCAAGGGACCTCCCAAGTGCACAAATTTTTGTGCACCGGGCCCCTAGTATGTAAATAACAATGGCCATAGGCAAGAAAAGCAGGGCTGAGGCTGGAATCCCTGCGGTAGCCAATACTTCCTCCAGCAGCAGTGTGGTCCAACCAGGGTGAAGAGGTCTTCTCTCCCTTATTTCCCTAATACACTCAGTCCCTGAGAACTGGAAGACACCTCCTCTCCCAGGGGTACAGGCTGGGCTGAGGGAACCCCCTACAACTGTACAAATTTTTGTGCACCGGGCCCCTAGTCTAATATAATAAAAGAGTAATATGCAAGTTGACCGTCACCTGAGACACCTAAGCCACGCCAACCAGCCAAGCCACGCCTCCCAGACAACCAGAGCGGCTGTAAGCAAATTTGCCCAGCCAAGATGGAGGCTGGCAGGGCAAAAACAAAACAAAACAAAACAAAAGCATTGTAAAGAAGTTTTGTGTTTATTTCAGCAAGCTGTCAATAAATCCCTGGAAGCAGAAACTCTACAAATTGAGGTAATGCTCCAAAGAATGGCAGGTGACATCTGTATTTATACATTGTAATCAAAGGAAAGGACAGTACGTGAATTACATGAAATCCATTGGTAATAGCTTTAAAAGTTGGGATAAAGCAAAGCAGGGAAACATACTGCTTTTACATAGCTGGGTATAGGATACTTTAACATAGTTAACAGCTGAAGATTAACTTGATAATATAACAAGGAGGAATGTCCTGGTGCTATTTGTTGCACCATGAAGGGTCCAGAAAAAAGAGGAATGTACAAGTTACCTAGAAATTTCACAGATGTTATCTTAGGGTCAAAAAAACAAATGGGAGAACCAAGATGGCTGCATGAGGTATATACCTAAATCCGCAGCCTCCACAACTGTATTTTTAAATACAACTATACAGATAAACAGCCATCCTCCAGAACCAAGGGAGGGGAGGCTTTGCAACCAGAAGGCAAGAGAAGGAGTGCTTTGAGACTGGGTGGAAGCTCCCTCCGCCAAAACTGAAAGGTACCGAGGGACGCGCGGAAAGGAGGCGGCGGCGCGGAGGCGCGGAGGCACAGCAGTGCAGGTGAAGGGGAGCGGCGGCTGCGCTCGGTTGGGTTCGCGGCTAGAGAGGAGATTGTGGACTCCCGGGGTTGCAAAGACTGTGGCGCACGCTGCAGGGCAGCTGGGCTGAAGAGTAGCGATTTTCTGCCAGTGCTGTTTGCAGGAGTCACTGGCGTGGAGATTTGGGGACTGAAAGGCGCTCGCAGACTCAGCCTCGGGAAAGCAACCATTGTGGGTTGCTCCGCCCTGTGACTCTGAGACCCCGCCCCACCCCACCTACAACCCCGCCCAAGCTGTGTGCCTGCCAGCCTGCAGCAGGGGCAGAACTCCAAAAGATCCAAATCCCAAACAACAAGGAGAAAAGCCCACAGGTCATTTCCTCCCAGTGATACCTCCCAGTGATAACTACAAGACTGTGCACCCAGCCTTCAAAGGCATACAACAAGAGTGTCCACCCCAGGTGATTGGGGAGGCTGAACCACTGGGCCCTATAGGACACCTAACACAGAAAGCCAGAATGCGGAGACTAAGAAGCAAATCACAAAAGACAGAAATGGAGAAACGCAAACGACTGGATATAGAGTTCAAGACCACGGTTATAAGACTTTTCAAGAATATTCTAGAGACTGCCGATAAATTTAGTGAGACCCTCGAGCATATGAAAAAGAACCAGCTAGAAATTTAGCATACACTGACTGAAATAAAGAATAACATACAGAGATCCAACAGCAGACGAGAGGATGGCAAGAATAAAGTCAAAGATATGAAATATAAAGAAGCAAAACTCACCCAGCTAGAAAAGCCAAAAAAGAAAAGAAAAGAAAAGAAAAGAAAAGAAAAGAAAAGAAAAGAAAAGAAAAGAAAAGAAAAGAAAAGAAAAGAAAAGAAAAGAAAAGAAAAGAAGAAGAAAAGAAAAGAAGAAAAGAAAAAAATCAAGAAGTATGAAGATAGTGTAAGGAATCTCTGGGACAACTTCAATGCACCAACATCAGAATTATAGGGGTACCAGAAGAAGAGAAAGAGCAAGATATTGAAAACCTATTTGAAGAAATAATGACAGAAAACTTCCCCCACCTGGTGAAAGAAATAGACTTCCAAGTCCAGGAAGCTCAGAGAACTTCAAACAAAAGGAACCGAAGAAGGACCACACCAAGACACATCATTATTAAAATGCCAAGAGCAAAAGACAAGGAGAGAATCTTAAAAGCTGCAAGAGAAAAGCAGTTAGTTACCTACAAGGGGGAACCCATACGACCATCAGCTGATTTCTCAACAGAAACTTTGCAGGCCAGAAGGAAGTGGCAAGAAATATTCAAAATGATGAACAGCAAGAACCTACAGCCAAAATTACTTTACCAGCAAAGCTATCATTT
>PVJC01022956.1:0-26805 GCA_004026665.1 Murina feae
CATCTTAGTGTGACACAACGGACCACAACTGAGTCAATCACTTGGATGAGCTTAAAAGAGGATTCTTCCCCTTCTAGCACATACTTAGGATGCAGGTTCTACCCCTGGATAAGGTGCATACTGTTCCCTGCTTCTGTTCTCTCTCTCTCTCTCTCTCTCTCTCTCTCTCTCTCTCTCTCTCTCTCTCTCTCTCTCTCTCCATTCTTTTCTCTCTAAAAAATCAATAAAACATATCCTATGGTTAGCATTTAAAAAAATTAACTGTGGCTGTCTAGGATAAGCCAAAATTTTGTGATTTTTAAAGCTGCTATTAATTTAGGAGTCCTTTGTTAAGAAGAAGAATACTGAATTTTTAAATCTGAAATCAGATGTATACCGATCTGCTTCTGCCAGTGAATTGCTTTTGCAAGGATGCATTCTTTATCAGTATTGCACCAGAGAAAATAAAATGGAAAGGCCTGGCCATTTACTGATGTTGAGAGAGACCATTGATCTGTGTGGCTGTCAGATTGCCTCAGGAGTTACTTCATCACTAAAAAAACATTGCATTTATATCTTTAGTGTCGTCCAAACTTTGTATATATTCAACATGACTGAATTTTTAAGGTTGGCAAATTTCAAGGTCTTACAATGCTTTCCATTATTTGGCAGGCCCTGTCAATGTCCACAAAGGGTTTAAGAGAGCAGAACTTATTCCTAAAAAATTGATGGAACTAGCTGTGCAAGCGGACAAACTGGCTATTCTGAGCTAAAGCAACAAAAGGAATCTTTTATGCCCACATTCTAAGATTCTGTCAAATAAGTTCACAAAAGATAAAATGAAAGAAAAAGAGGTAATTTTCAGATAACTTTGGGCTGTAAAAGCAATCAAAATAATTGTCATCCTGTTAAGACTATGTATTACATCTTGAATCTTGAAGTAGGAACTGTGGTTAAACATTCTAATCTTATATATGCACTAAAAAAGTAGCAAATATTTATTCTACGGAGCACCTACTCTTTAATAGGGATTTCAGGAAAAAAGAAAAAAATTCTCTGTGTTTATGGCATTAACAAATGGAGACAGACAATAAATAAATTAGTCAGCTTAATATCTACCAAGGCCAATGGTTGTAATTTCATTCAAGAAAAATAGAGCAGAACTGGACAATAGAGATCTGGAGAAGGATAAATGTGTGCTAAATTTCCTACTTATACTAAAAGAAGTACCTTACATGAAAACAAATAGGAAACAAACATTAACATAATAGAATACATCAATAATTACATTAAATTTTAATGGATGACTTTCTCAAAAAAAATTTTTTTAACTGTAGGAACCTGAGAAAAGGCAATGTCTTTAGTCCTTCTTTTAGTTTCCTTTTTATTTAAATTCTTTATTGGTTAAAGTATTACATATGTCTCCTTTTTCTCCATTGACTCCCCCTCAACCCTTCACATCCCCCAGCACATGCCTTTTCCCCCTAATTGTCTGTGTTCATGGTTTATGCTTATACTAGGTGCCCGGTGCCCGAAATTTGTGCACGGGGGGGGGGGTCCCTCAGCCCAGCATGCCCCCTCTCACAGTCTGGAACCCCTCAGTGGATGTCCTATGATGGCCACAGTCTGCCAGGTGCCTTTTGTGTGTGTGTGTGTCGCCACTGGGGACCTGCCCCCAGCCACATCTGAGGCTCAGAGCAGTCCTCCTGTGTGTATCTACCTGCTGGGGGCCTGCCCCCAGGCTTGGAGCAGGCACCCCCCTCTATGTTGATTTCTCAGACTCTTGCCCTCCCCTGCATGTTGTTCTCTTTTTTTGAGCTGTGGCCAGGGCTGATTGCTGCCTGCCTCCCAAGCTTGCATACTGTGCATCTTCCTCCAGCCACCAGGAAGCAGGAAAAACCCTGCCTCGTGGTCAGGCCAGCCTTTTCCTGCTCCCTGATGCCCGGAAGGGACCTGGAGAGCCGCCAAGCAGGGGCCCAGCCCCCAAGAGCTTGCTTTCCTGCTCCCCAGTGCCCCCCAAAGGGCCTGGGGAGCCGCCAAGCAGACCACCGATTCTTTCCCACTCACCAGTCCCCTGCTTCCTTCCTTTCCCACTCCCCGGTGTCACCAAGGGGTCTGGGGAGCAACCAAGCAGGACCCCGGCCCCTGCAGCCTTGCTTTCCCGCTCCCCGGTGCCCCGCAAAGGGCCTGGGCAGCCGCCAAGCAGGCCAAGACGCCCCTGCTGCCTCTTTCCCACTCACCGGTACCCTGCTGCCTTGCTTTCCCACTCACTGGTGCCCCGCAAAGGGCCTGGGAAGCCGCCAAGCAGGCCCCTGACCCCGACTGCCTCTTTCCCACTTCCCAATGCCCCTCAAAGGGCCTGGGAAGCCGCCAAGCAGGCTCTCAACCCCTGCCGCCTCTTTCCCGCTCCCTGGTGTCCTGCAAGGGGCCTGGGCAGCCGCCAAGCAGGCCGAGACCCCCGCCGCCTCTTTCCCACTCCCTGGTGCCCTGCAAGGGGCCCGGGCAGCTGTCAAGCAGGCCAAGACCCTGCTGCCTCTTTCCCACTCATGGGTCCTTGGTCCTGCGCTGTTCCGCCCTGCAGCTGCTGTGTGCACTTGGGAGGTCCCTCAGCCCGGCCTGTGCCCTCTCACAGTATGGGACCCCTCTGGGGATGTCCACCTGCTGGTGTGCCTGACTAGGCTGGGTGAGGGGCTGATGGCTGTCTCCAGGCTGGCCAAGCCCCCCAGGAACGTCCCTCACCCCATTGGGTTGTGGCAAGCATGGGTGATGGACTGATTGGTGTTTTCAGGCTTTCAGGCTGCCCACAGCTCCCATTGACCTAATGTCCCAGCAAGGCTGGCTGGATGCAGGTTTCTGAGGTATGTTTATCTTCTATAATTGATGCTGTTCCTTTAAGCCGGCTAACGAAGCCTCCTCTCTGCTTCAGCTCACAGCTTCTATAATGAGACAATGTTACTCGTAGGCCTGCTGTTTCCTTCAGCTCCTGAGGATTCTATGACTGTTATTATGTTGCAAATGTGTGTTTTGCTTGAGCCAGTTTAAGCGGAGCCGGCGCAGCTTCACTTTCACTCCTGCTGCAATGGAAGCTGCCATTTACTCAGGTCCCTGAGTGGCGGCCGCCATGTTGGCTGGGCTAATTTGCATACAGCTGCTCTGATTGGCTGGTGGGCGTGGCTTACCCTGTCTCGGAGAAATGGTTAATTTCAATATTACGCTTTTATTAGTTAAGATGCATGCATACAAGTTTTTTGGTTGATCTCTAACCCCCTCCTCCCTTGCCTTCCCACTGAGGTTGGATGGCCTGTTCTATGCTTTTATGTGCTGTTATGAACATAGGGGTGCATATATTCTTTCTTACTAGTGTTTCTGAGTCCTAGGAATATATTCCTAGAAGTGATATTACTGGGTCAAATGAGAATTCCATTTTTAATTTTTTTGAGGAAACACCATACTGTTTTCCGCAGTGCTGGTGGTGCCAGTCTGCATTCCCACCAGCAGTGCAAGAGGATTCCTTTTTCTCCACATCCTCGCCAGCACTTGTCATTTGTCGATTTGTTGATGATAACCATTCTGACAGGTGTGAGATAATACCTCATTGTCATTTTGATTTTCATCTCTCAGATGATTAGTGACTTTGAGCATGTTTTCATATGTCTCTTGGCCTTCTGTATGTCCACTTTCAAAAAGTATTTAGTCCTTTGCCCATTTTTTGATTGGATTATTTATCTTCATTTTGTTAAGGTATAAGTTCCCTGTAAATTTGGGAGATTAAACCCTTTTTGGTTATAACATTGGCAAATATGTTTTCCCATGCAGTGGACTCTCTTATTGATTTGTTGATGGTTTATTTTGCTGTGCAAACGCTTTTTATTTTGATGTTGTCCCATTTGTTTATTTTCTCCTTAGTTTCCATTGTCCTAGAAACTGTATTGGTAAAGATAATGCTATGAATATGTCTGATATTTTGTTGCCTATGGATTTTTCTAAGATTTTTATTGTTGTCCATCTTAGGCTTAAGTCCTTTATCCATTTTGAGATTATTTTTGTGCATGGTGTAAGTTGGTGATTTAGTTCCATTTTTTTTTTTGCATGTATCTGTCCAGTTTCCCCAACACCAGTTTTTAAAGAGACTGTCTTGACTCCATTGTATGTTCTTGCCTCTTTTGTCAAATATTACTTGAGCATAATGGCTTGGGTCCTTTTCTGGGTTCTCTGTTCAGTTCCATTGATCTATATTTCTATTCTTGTGCCAGTACCAGGTAGTTTTGAGAACAGTGGTTTTGTAATATAGCTTGATATCTGGTATTATGATCCCTCCTATTTTGTTCTTTCTCAGGATTGCTGTGGCTATTCCAGGTCTTTTTTTTATTTTGTATGATTTTTGGGGGAGTTTGTTTTAGGTCTGTGTAATTAGCCATTGGTATTTTAATGGAGATTGCATTGAACCTATAGATTTCTTTGGGTAGAATGGACGTTTTAATTATTTTGATTCTACTAACCCATGAACATGCTATATTCTTCCATTTTTTAAATGTCTTCCTCAATCTCTTTTTTCAAGAGCCTATAGTTTTAGTAGTACAGGTCTTTTACCTTCTTAGTTAATTTTATTCCTAGGTATCTTAATTTTTTTGTTGCAATGGTAAATGTGATTTTTTTTTTTTTTTTTAGTTTCACTTTTTGTGAGATCAATATCAGTGTATTAAAAAAAGCCATAGATTCCTGGTGTGAATTTTGTATCCTGCTAGAGTTCCAAATTCATTTATTAAGTCTAGTAGTTTTTTATGGAATCTTCAGGATTTTCTATATATAATTTTATGTCATCTGCAAATAATGACAGTTTTACTTCTTTTCCCATTTTAATGCTTTTTATTTTTTCTTCTTATCTAATTTCTATGCTGGAACTTCCAGTACTATGTTGAACAGGAATGATGAGAGTGGGCATCCATGTCTTGTTCCTGTTCTTAGAGGAAATGGTTTTAGTTTTTGCCCATGTATGTTTGTCATATAAGGCTTTTATTATGTTGAGGTAAGGTCCCTCTATTCCCATTCTGGTGAGAATTTTTATCAAGAGAGGGTGTTGGATTTTATGTGATGTATTTATTGATTTGTGGATATTGTACCAGCCTTACATTCTTGGAGTAAATCCTACTTGGTCATGGTGTATGATCTTTCTAATGTAATGCTGGATCTGATTTGCTAGAATTTTGTTGAGGATTTTAGCCTCCATGTTCATCAGGGATACTGGCCTGTGATTTTCTTTCTTTATAGTATTGTTATCTGTTTTTGGTATTAGGGTAATGCTGGCTTCATAGAAAGAGCTTGGAAGTGTGCCTTTTTCTTGAATTTTTTTTGGAATAGTCTGAGGAGGATAGGTTTTAGTTCTTCTTTGAATGTTTGGAAAAACTCTCTGGTGAAGCTTTTGTTTGCTGTAAGTTTTTTGATTACTGCTTCAATTTCATTAGTAGCTATCCTCCTATTCAGGTTTCGTTATTCTTCCTGATTGAGTTTTGGAAGATTGTATCTTTCTAGGAATATATCCATGTCAACTAGATTGTCCAGTTTGTTGGAGTGGTGGTATTAGTAGCATTTTTTTTATAATCCTTTGTATGTCTTTGGGGTTTGTTTTTACTTCATCTCTTTCATTTCTGATTTTGTTTGAGTCCTCTCTCCTTGTTTCTTGGGGCAATGCCTGTTAGATTATTTTTGATTGAAAATAAAAACTATCTAAAAATATAAAAATACAGAGCTATTTAAAGTGAAAGAATGATGCCCTAACCAGTTTGGCTCAATGGATAGAGTGTCGGCCTGTGGACTCAAGGGTCCCAGGTTCGATTCCAGTCAAGGGCATGTACCTTGGTTGCGGGCACATCCCCAGTAGGGAGTGTGCAGGAGGCAACTGATTGATGTTTCTCTTTCATAGATATTTCTTCTAACTCTCTATCTCTCTCTCTTCATCTATGTAAAAAAGTGAAAGAATGAAAAAAGATGTTATATATAAACATTAAGCATAAGACAGTGTGTGAAGCTCCATTGCTAGAAGAAAATTGGACAAGAAAGAATATAATAAGAAAATATGTAGCTTATTTTGTAATGATTAAAAAGGCTTGATTTATGTCTTTCAGAATATAGTAACAGAAAGAATACTTACTGACTCATCTTATGAAGCTACATTATCCTAAAACCAAAATTAGATAAAAAATTACAAATAAATAAAACTACAGACCAATATCTTATCTAATAAAGAGGGAACAATTGACCATCATGCTGTAACAGTCAAGATGAGTCTGCCCACAGCGGAGGCAGGGATTCCATAACACAAGATGGTGGTGCCCTCAGGGGAGGCCAAGTAACAAGCCTTAATAAGCAATCAGCAGGGACCTGAGGGTGCATGGCTCTGGGCCAGGGCAGGGGACCTGAGGCTGTACCCCCTGCCTGGTGGGGCTTCACAAAGGACCTCAGGCTGCTCCCCTCATCCCCAGCACCAGGCTTGGGGACCTTAGGCCATGAACTCCCACCCCAGTACCAAGCTGGGGAACTTCAGACTGCATCTCCTGCCTGGCAGGGCTTGATGGGGGGTATCTCAGACCATGTCTCCCTGCCCCAGTGCTGGGCCAGGGGACCTCAGGCCATGTACCCCATCCTGGTGCCTGGCCAGGTGACCTGAGGCCATGCCCCATGCCAGGGCACCAGGCTTGACAAGGGTGGGGCTGACCAGATTAGAATCCAATGGGGCTGGGGCCAGCTGAATCTGGGTCTTGTGCAATTTTGAGGTGCTGCGGGTGTGTGGGGACTTGACTCTGCATCCTGAAGCGCACCCCATACTCTGACAGAAGGAAGATTTTCATATACATTTTACTAATTTTCTTTCATCTCTGACACTTCTATTATAGAGAAAAGGAAAATAGCAATATTAAAATATTTTCTCTAATTAATCCCTTTTTAATTGTGCATGAATTTCATGCACTGGGTCACTAGTCTCTAATAAACATAGATGGAAGTATCTTGAAGAAAATGTTAACCTCAAATCAACAATATAAAAAAAAATAATTACACAATATAACCAAGATTTATCCCAGAGACACAAAGCTAGTTTAACATTTAAAAGGCAATTAATGTAAACTATCACATCAACAAACTAAAACAGAAAATTTTCATTATCATATCAACAGATGCTGTGAAAGCATTTGACAAAAAACAATACTCATTCAGGATAAATAAGGAAGTCTCAGTAAACTAGTAATAGAGGGTAATTTTCTCAATTTGAAAAAAAATTTACAAAAAATATCCTATAGTCAATATACTTAACTAGAGGCCTGGTGCACAAAAATTTGTGCACTCAGGGGAAGTGGAGGTCCCTCTGCCTGACCTGTGCCCTTTCACAGTCTAGGACTCCTTGAGGGATGTCCACCAGCTGGCTTAGGCCTGCTCCTTGGGCGATCAGGCCTAAGATGGCAGTCAGACATCCCTCTGGCAGCCTGGGAGCCTTCAGGGGATGTCCACTTGCCAGCGAGGAGCAGGCCTAAGTTGCAGTTTGACATCCTTAGCACTGCTGAGGAAGCGGGAGTGGCTCCTACAACCACTGCTGTACTGGCAGCTTTCTGGCTTGTGGCTGAGCAGAGCTCCTCCTGTGGGATGCCTGGACCACCAAGGACAGCTCCTGCATTGAACATCTGCCCCCTGGTAGTGAGTGTGTGTCATAGTGACCAGTCATTCCCAGTCGTTCTGCTATTATGGTCAATTTGCATATAACCCTTTTATTATATAGGACAGAGGCCTGGTGCATGGGTGTGGGGCGGCTGGTTTGCCCTGAAGGGTGTCCAGGGTGGGATTCCTGTTGGGATGCCTGGCCAGCATGGGTGAGGGGATGATGACTGTTTGCAGGCTGGCCACAGCCCTTTCAAGGTGGGTGTCCTCTCCCCTGGGGTGCCTCGTCAGCCTGGGTGAGGGGCTGATGGCTGGTTGCAGGCTGGCCACAGCTCCCATCGACCCAATGTCCCAGCAAAGCTGGCTGGAATCAGGTTTCTGGGGTTTATTTATCTTCTATAATTGAAACTTTGTTGCCTTGAGCGGAAGGCCACAGCCAGCCTAGACAGGCTGTTTCCTTCATTGCTGGTGAAAGAAGCCTCCTGTTTGCTTCAGCTCTGGGGCTTCTATAATTGAAACTGTTGCCTTGAGCAGAGGCCCAGCCAACCTAGGCAAGCAGTTTCTTCTATCACTGGTGCAACAGAAGCCTCCTGTTTGCTCTAGCTCTGTGGCTATCGGCTCCCATCATGGCTGGGTTAATTTGTATACAGCTGCTCTGATTAGCTGGCTGGTGGGTGTGGCTTATGTATAACAGAGTGAGGGTCAATTTGCATATTACTCTTTTATTAGATTAGATGGTGAGAAACTCAAAACTTTCTCACAAAGATCACAAGGCAAGGATTACTTTTCACTGCTCTATTTAATGTTGTATTGGAAGTCTTTCCTAATGATATAAGGCACAAATGGAAATAAAATATATACAGATTGGAAAGGAAGACATAAAACTGTCTTCACAGATGACATTATTTCTATGTAAAAATAATCTAAAATAATGAATTAAAACTGGAATAAGTGTCTATTACAAGAGAAAAGGCAAGGTTAACATAAGTAGTCCATAACTTTTATTTATTTATTTATTTATTTATTTATTTATTTATTTATTATTTTTTTCTTTATTGATTACAGTATTACATATGTGCCCTTATACCCTCATCGACCCCCCTCCTCCACTCATCCTCTTGGTGTCTGTGTTCATTGGTTAGGCTTATATGCATGCACACAAGTCCTTTGGTTGATCTCTCCCCCTTACCCCTATCCTCCCCTACCTTCCCTCTGGGGTTTGATGATCTCCTCCATGCTCCTCTGTCTCTGGATCTGTTTTTGTTTTTTTTTAATCAGTTTATGTTGTTCATTATATTCCACAAATGAGTGAGATCATGTGATATTTATATTTCCCTGACTGGCTTATTTCATTTAGCATAATACTCTCCAGCTCCATCGATGCTGTTGCAAATGGTAAGAATTTCTTCTTTTTTACCTCAGTGTAGTATTCCATTGTGTAGATGTGCCACAGTTTTTTAATTCATTCATTTTCTGATGGGCACTTAGGCTGTTTCCAAATCTTAGCTACTAGCAATAAAGTGAAATTTGAAATTAAAACACATCATTTATAATATAAACTCCAAAATGAAGTACCCCAAGATAAATCTAACAACGCATGAAAACTATAAAACTGATAAGTGAAATCAAAGAACTAAATAATTGGAGGTTGATTTCATGTCCATGAAGAGCAAAACTCAATATTTTCAAGACATCACCTCTTCCTGATTTGAGCTATAGATTCAATGCAATTATAATGAAAACACCAGCAAGTTATTTTGTAGAAGTCTGACACTACACAACTTCAAGATTTTTAAAGACTTACTTCAAAGTTACAGTAATCAAGACAGTGTATATTGATAAAAGAAACAGCAAATATATCTATGAAACAGAATAGAGAGCTCAAAAGTAAACCCACAGAAATGTGGTCAACTGACATTTAACAACAGAGAAAAAGTGATATAATGGGGCAAAGATATCTCCTCAACAAACGGTACTAGAACAGCTGAACAACTACATGCAAAAAATTTATTTAGACACAGACTTTACACCTTTCAAAAATTTAACTCAAAATGGAGCAGAAACCTAAATGTCAAACACAGGATGTAAAATTGCCAGAAGATAATATAAGAGAAACGTAGGTGACCTTGGATGTGACAATGACATTTAAAAAATCTATCATTATTGTTGAAAGTATTATAGATGTCTTCTGTTTTCCCCCGTTGACCCCTTTCCCTCCTCCACTCCTATCCCTTTCCCAGGAAGTCATCCCACCATGGTCTGTGTCCATGGGTTACGCATATATGATCTTTTCATCCTCACCCCCTTTCCTCCGAGGATCCTTAGTCTATTGTATGCTTCCATGTCTCTGGATCTTTATTGTCAGTTTATTTTGTTCATTGGATTCCACATATAAGTGAATCATGTGAGACTTGCCTTTTACTGACCAACTTATTTCACTTAGCACAATACTCTCTAGGTCCCTCCATGCTGTCTCAAAGGGTAAGAGATCCCTCTTTTTTACTGCTGCATAGTATTCCATAGTATAGATGTACCACAGCTTTTTTTTTTTTTATCAATTCATCTACAGATGGGCACTTAGGCTGTTTCCAGATCTTAGCTATGGTAAATTGTGCTGCTATGAACATAGGGATGCATATGTCCTTTCTGATTGGTGTTTCTGGCTTTTTAGGATATATTCCCAGAAGTGGGATCACTGGGTCAAATGGCAGTTCTATTTTTAAATTTTTGAGGAAATTCTACACTGTTTTCCATAGTGGCTGTACCAGTCTGTATTTCTGCCAGCAGTGTATTCAAGTTTCTTTTTATCCATACCCTCATAAGCACTTGTTGATGATAACCATTATGACAGGTGTGAGGTGATATCTCACGTTTAAAAAAAGATATAGAGGAAGATATAAACAAAGTGGAAGAACATACCAAGTTCACGGGTTGGTAGAATTAACATCATTAAAGTATCCATACCTACCCAAAGTAATCTATAGATTCAGTACAATCCCTATTAAAATACCTAAAACATATTTTAAAGATCTAGAACAAACACTGCAGAAATGTATGTGGAACCAACAAAGACCCTGAATAGCACAGCAATCTGGAGAAAGAACAAAGTTGGAGGGGTTACAATACCAGATAGCAAGCTATCCTACAGAGCCACTGTGAAAAACATAGGCACCAAAATATCAGACATCTCATGTAGCAGAATTTCCACTGAAAAAATGCCTAGGGCAAGAGAAATAAAGGATCCTGGTTTTTAGAAGTGGGAATGGGGAGTGATGAAGAGGCAGAGCAGATTTTTAGGGCAGTGAAACTCCTCTGTATGATACTATAATGTTGCATACATATCATTACACATTTATTAGAACTCATAGAATGTACAACACCAAGAGTGGAATTTAATATAAACTTTGGGCTTATTATGTGTCAGTCTAGGTTCATCAGTTACAACAACTGCACCATTCCCATGAATGATATTGATAATGAGGGAGGCTAAGCATGTGTGGGGACAAAAGATACTATCTGCACTTTTATCTCAAATTTTCTCTGAGTGAAAACTGCTCTAATAGCATCTATTAAAATATTTTGAACATGGTGAATAGATCAACATGCCACAAATCTAAGTTGAAGTAGAATAGGCAGTGGAGCAGGCAGCGTCAAGGGAATGGGTCCTTCATTCAGCAACTTAGTCTTCTTTCAGAACTTCTGAGCCAAATTCCATGCAACCCTCTTCTACTTGATTATGGAGGTCTATTGACTATACCCACAGTTACTGAAGTCTCAGTGGATAAGATTACAACCTGTTTATGGAATAGCTTAGGGTGCCTGCTCCAATGGGATGTTTCTTGGTCAGATATGCAATTTACACCAGAGTCCAACAGTAAATAATTCAGATACTGTACCTCAAGTGGTGAGTGTATGTCTGCATGGAAAGGCATAGATTTGTACAAAAACCACAACTATTGACAGAAGCAGGCGTTTCTGAGAGTTATCCTGGAAAACAATGTGAATTTCATCAATTGGAAAAAGGTGTCTGCTGCCATAATCTACGTGCAGTCCTACAGCAGATCACCCAGAAGCCACCAGAAACCTCACTTTAACTATCTTCAAGGCTGATGCCTGCAAGTGATATGAAATAGCATAGTCTTCTTCGCTTATGCCTAAATAACATCAGGCAAGACCTGTCATTAGAGCTTTCCCCAAAATCCAATCAATAAGAGGATTCTAAAATTCATAGTTCCATACTTTTCCCTTGAAATTGAAGTATAGGTGATAATGAGAATAGACAACCGAGAAAAGTACATCTAGATTATTGGACACATTTTTGTTGAAGGGAAATTATTACCTAATGTTTTATATTCCTTTGAAATAGCAAAATAGATAAGTTCTCATTACTCCAGGTATATCTTACTGAGTGGCATACAAATAAAACTGTTATAACACTACATTAGTCAGGATAAGTTGACTCCCATAAAAAATACAACTGATTTTGGTATCTTGGCATAATAAGAGTATAATATAATATAATATAATATAATATAATATAACATAATAAATACAATCTAATCTAATAAAAGAGTAATATTGAAATTGATGTTTCTACGGGATGCCTAAGCCATGCCCACTAGCCAATCAGAGCGGCTGTATGCAAATTAACCCAGCCAAGATGGAGGCCAGCAGTCACAGAGCTGGAGTAAACAGGCAGCTTCCGTTGCGCCAGGAGTAAGGTGTCTGCCAGCCCGCTGGGCCTCTCTGTGCTCAAGGCAACAACATAGTTGCAACATTGTTTCAATTATAGAAGCCTCAGAGGTGCAGCCAACAGGAGGTTTCGTTACCTGCCTAGGCCTTGGCTTAAAGGAACAGTATCAATTATAGAAGATAATTAAACCCCAGAAACCTGCTTCCATCCAGCCTTGCTGGGACATTGGGTCAATGGGAGCTGTGGGCAGCCTGAAAGCCTGAAAATGCCCCTCAGCCCATCACCCATGCTGGCCACACCCCAGTGGGGTGAGGGTCCCCACTGGGGGGCTGTGGGCAGCCTGAAAACAGCCCTCAGCCTGTCACCCAGGCTGGCCACACCCCAATGGGGTGAGGGTCCACACTGGGGGGCTTGGCCAGCCTACAAACAGCCATCAGCCCCTCACCCAGGCTGATCAGGCACACCAGCAGATGTGTAGGTAGAGCATAGAAGGTTTATCTCGGTGCAGTGGCTGATACAATGCTGTGAGCACACGCCAGCAGTTCAGATCTTTCTGGCAAACCAGGAAGATGGCAACGCCCACCTGAGCCCCTCCTAGAGCCACGTACACAATACCCCAACCTTTATGCTCATTGGCTCTCTAAGAAGATGTTCTATGATTGGCCACCTCCACTATATATACTGCTGTACTTCCTCAATAAAATTAGACCTGTGTCACAGAACCTGGTCTCTGGAGTGGTGCACGCAAGCATCCTAGCGCTAGGGACTCCATTGTCCTCACCCCTGAGAGACCCCTGCTTCACAGATGGACATCCCCAGAGGGGTCCCAGAATGCGAGAGGGCACAGACTGGGCTGAGGGACCTCCGGAGTGCACAAATTTTTATGCACAGGGCCCCTAGTATGATATAATACTGAAATTGCTGTCCAATGCAGGTAAATTGAATATTGGAAGTGGGATTTCTATTTTTTTTTCTTCTATCTTGGAGCTCTACCATTTTCTCAATTTAGGAACTCCTTCAATTAAATGATCCCATAGATAGAGAATAAATATGATATACTACAGTTGTTTGTATTAGATATCTGCAAGTTGTATGCATCAATTTTAACAATATTCCATTAGGCCAAAACAAATGACATAGCAAAATTATAGAAAATATGACTGGCAAGTATGAATATGTTTCAGTCTCTGCCACAGACACAGAAGGTTTATAACACATACATGAATGTCAACTTTTGTTGAAGAGTCTGTAGTTCAGATAAATATTTAGAAACAAACATCATTTCAAAAGAAGTTGAAAATATTTAAAATAAAATTATTATTTATGGTTACTAAAATTTAGATTAATTTCCAACTAATATTTTTATATAGTATATCAATACAATTTTGAAACTAAAATCCTAAATCTAAGACTAATTATGGCTTAATGGTAACTACATGTTATAGTTATAAAAAAGTTAATTTAGTTTTAAAATACATTTATATATATATATATATATATATACACACATTAATATATATATTTGTACATTAATAAAAAATGCTAGAATTTCTCTATATTTTTATAAAACTTTATAATTAAAGAACATTATTTGATAACATTTGTTTCTGAAACAAATAGTAAAGGTTATTATTGAGCTATATTGTTTTTATGATATTATGTGCCTTTTATTAAAATAATTATAGACTCTAGGACTCCAAGCCTACATTTTTTGTTGTATGGTTCATGTTTTCACATAATGCAAAATGATAACATGCATGCTGGATGTGTAACTCTACAGATAAATATATTTAAAAACTGTTTCCTAAATCAATTCTTGTTCAGGTTGCCAGTTATTCTGAACTATTTGTATGATAGGTCAGCATCTTTTAATTAAATTTCTTATCTTAGCAAAACCCTACATATAAAAATATATTTTAAGAAGTAAAATAAATACATATGCATGTGATTTTTAAATTTGTATTTCAAGAAAGAAGATGAGAATTATACCCTATTAAAATAAAAATTATCGTCTATTAAAATATGTTATATTACAATCCTATTACATATAATTTATAAATATATTTCCATATGTAAATATTTTACATACATAAGTCAATATATATAGGATTTATAAGGTTATAAATAATGTATGAGTAAATAAATAAGGGCATATATCAATAAATACTCCTATTCTTATCTTATTAACCAATATTTTAGATTTCTAACTAATAAAAATGATGACAATGTAATGCATAAGATAAATTTTACAAAAATGTTTTTTGCCTATGTACATGTATCTATTTATAAATATATATATATCTATGTCATTGATTTTTATTTTATTTTAGTCAAAGTGATAAGATTCCCTGAGTTCTCAAGATAATTACAGCTATATCACAGCAGAATTATGATTCAGAAGTAATAATATGGAGGGAGTGGGTAAGGAGTGTGCATACCATAAAAATAATCATATTTCTCTACAAGATTGTAATGAATTTGCCTTCCTTGCACATATGTATTTTATGTACAACATTTCATCTTTGTGAATCAAACCACAAACTGTAAACTTCACTGTTTCCAGTGTTTCACAACATAAAATTCCTTAAGGCATAATCTTATATATTTTGAAATCTAGCAATAGAGCTACCTATTTCAAATTTATTTAACACATTTTAATAGTCATTGAAAAATTTCAATTAAGACAGTGAAATGATCACACAAATTTTATTTTCTTCTCATATCATGTAATTACATGGATATTAATAGTAGGTTATAGGAGATGCATCAATTGATTAAAGATTATATAGTTTCTCAGGTAAAAGGAAATAGATGGCATCAAATATACAGTAAAATGAAGAAGAAGAAGAAGATATAAATGAGAGTCCTTCCTTTCTATAGCAGATTAGTAAATATTCTGAAGTCCACCCTGCCAGTTTAGTACCTGTGGCCTGACTACCACTTATGGCCATATTCAATGCATCTCTGTAAGTGCACTTTAAGTGTATACATTTGGGCTGCCTATGGCTCAACCACAGATAGAGAAGGACAATGGACCAACAGTTCATCACCTCTGCATGTTTTTCTGCAATCTACACTAATAAAAGAGAAACATGCAACTGAGCCGAGGCAGTGGACGCTGGAGCAGAGCTGAGGAAGTGGAGACAGGAGGGAGCAATTTTGCGGAGAAGGGAGCGAAGTCTGCCTTGGCAGTTTTTGCTCCCTTCTCTGCTGCTTTGCTCCAGCTGCAGGAAGCCCTATTCTTGCAGGAATCTTCCTGCAAGGGGCCTCTAGTCTAATCTAATAAAAGAGTAATATGCAAATCAACCCTCACTCCGTTACACCACAAGCCACACCCACAAAGCCATGCCCATCAACCAATCAGGAGAAGCTATGCAAATTAACTCAGCTAAGATGGTGGTGGCCATGGAGCTGGAGTTGCTCTGGGCAATGGAGGAAGCCAGGGCCCTGTGGGCCCTGAGCTCTACTCAAGGCTACAAAGTTTCAATAATAGAAGATAAACAAACCCCAGATACCTGCCTCCAACCGGGCACCCCAGTAGGGACCTGAACCCTGAAGGGGCTGTGGGCAGCCTGAAAACGGCCCTCAGCCCCTCACCCAGGCTGGCCACACCCCCATGGGGTGAGGGTCCCCAATGGGGGCCTTGGCCAGCCTGAACACAGCCATCATCTCTCACCCAGGCTGGCCAAGCACACCAGCAGGTGTACATCCCCTGAGGGGTCCCAGACCCCGAGAGGGCACAGGCCGGGTTGAGGGACGCCCCGCCCCCCCCGCAAAGTGCACAAATTTTTTTGCACCCAGCCCCTAGCTTATTATAATAATAAATAGAATAATTTCCAATCTTGCTTTTATTCTGTTGGCTTTGAGTTAGAACTCCTCTGTTACTTTATCTACATGAATAATAGCATACTTGTTCTGAGTATATTTGGGGCAGAAATTTTCTTGAGTAATTATGCTTAAAAAATTTCTTTATACACAACTCATTTGATCTCAAGATATTCCTTTGAATTTTCTGGTGTGTTGATAATATTCTTTTTCCTCTGTTGGATTTTTATGGATTCATATTAAAAATTCATTTTTGTTATAGGTTTGGAAATAAAGGCATGGGCAAAGGAGCAGGCAAATGTGAACAATGGATCATCTTAACCCAATGCCAAATACATATGTTTAAAAAGATAAAATAAAATGTAAGTTAAAAGAAGTGATGTTTCTTATCATAGCTTCATAGGCAGTTCTTGGAGCTCTATTTTATTTTCATAAAGTATTATTGTGTGATTACATCATCTGCCTCAATAATTTAAAATAACCTCTATGCTTTATTCTTCCTGCAATTTAATTCCAAACCAAAGTAATAATCAACATTGCCTAGCCAGGAAGTATGGATCAATAGTTGATAATCAACTTAGGAACCAGGAGGTCACAGTTTAATTCCCTGTTAGGGCACATGCCAGTGTTGCTGGCTCAATCCCCAGTGTGGGGCATTCAGGAGGCAGCCAATCAATGATTCTCTCTCATCATCAATGTTTCTATCTCTTCCTTTTCCTTCCTTTCTGAAATTTGAAATCAACACTGCTTATTTCCAAGTGGGATTATATTAATTGTCATGAAACAAATTGGCAGCTCAGCTTTAGCTGATTCTTATTTTTTGTTTGTTTATTATTATTTTTTTTTAGAGAGAGAGAAGAAGGTGGGGATAGAGAGAGAGAAAAATTGATGACAGACAACATCAATTGGTTATCTCCTACATGTGCCCCTACTAGGGATCAAGTCTGCAACCCTCTGGACGTGTGTGCTGATCTGGAATCAACTTGGTGACCTTTCAGTTCATGGGTCAAACTCAATCACTGAGCAACATCGGCCGGGGTCAGCTGATTGTTATTACAGTTCTAGTACTGTACTGCATACATGAAAAGTGAATACTTGATTTATTATCTGTGTACAAACTCCAGCCTCAGGCCTTTGTAATTAAGTCCTTTTGTTATATAGTCTTACTTCACATACTGCTTCTGGATCCCCTGCTAGGACTTCCACTCATAAGTGTATTTTCCATTGTTTTAGCTTCAGGATGTTCTTTGCTAGTTATTGAAACTCTAATTGTTGTCTCTTCTTCAATGTTACCTACTTAAAAATCTCATTCTTGCAGAAGTCATGATCATTTTTTTACCATCCACTGACTCAAGGCTAAAGACTATTCCATGTTCATTTTAATCACAAATTATAGGAAAACCTATTCTGGTACATATCCCTACTTATTCAGCCTTATGATATTACTAGGGGCCCGGTGCACAAAAATTTGTGCACTCGCGAGGTCCTTCAGCCCGGCCTGTGCCCTCTCACAGTCGGGGACCCCTCTGGGGATGTCCACCTGCTGGCATGCCTGATCAGCCTGGGTGATGGGCTGACGGCTGTTTGCAGGCTGGCCAAGCTCCCCAATGTGGACTCTCACCCCATTGGGGTGTGACCAGCCTGGGTGAGGAGCTGAGGGCTGTTTTCAGGCTGCTCATGGTCCCTTCAGGGTTCGAGTCCCTATTGGGGTGTCTGGGCAGCCTGGGTGCAGGGCTGAGGGATGTTTTCAGGCTTTCAGGCTGCCCACAGCTCCCATTGACCCAATGTCCTAGCAAGGCTGGCTGGAAGCAGGTTTCTGGGGTTTACTTATCTTCTATAATTGATACACTGTTCCTTTAAGCTGAGGCCTAGGCAGGTAATGAAGCCTCCTGTTGGCTTCAGCTCTGTGGCTACTATAATTGAAAGAATGTTGCCTTAGTTAGATGTCCAGCCTGCCAAGGCAGACAGTTTCCTTCATCGCTGGTGCAACAGAAGCCTGCTGTTTGCTTCAGCTCTTTGGCTTCTATAATTGAAACAATGTTGCAACTATGTTGTCCTGAGCTGTGAGAAGCCCAGCCAGCTGGCAGACAGTTTACTCCTGGTGCAAGGGAAGCCTGCTGTTTACTCTAGCTCTGTGACTGCTGGCCTCCATCTTGGTTGGGTTAATTTGCATAAAGTTGCTCTGATTGGCTGGTTGGCATGGCTTAGGCGTCCCATAGAAATAGTCAATTTCAATATTATTCTTTTATTAGATTAGATATTATAAATATTGAATGGTACCCAGAAATGAAAAAATTACACTATTAAATATTCTAATGCTTTTCAAAAATCAACTAATGAAAAAAATCATGCTAATATGTATGAACATTATATTCTATACATGTGAAAATAATTATGGTCTTTTATGATAAGATTGTTTATAAAATTTTACTGTGATTGCCCAAGCAAGAATTGCTAATGAGATTTTTATAAGCTTTCTGTTAATTAAGTACATTAAAAACAATTATGTAAAGAGAGTCCATTTAAAATTGCCTTCCTATTTAAACTGGGGATTTTCTCTTTTTCGGTGTAATTGTGCTCTTAACTTTTGGTTAGACAGTGGCTTAATTTAATGATACTTGATTAGATTTGGCTTAGCTAGACTATTGGTTTTGTTTGTTTTTAAGCATTTTTTTTTTCTTTTTTAAGCCTTTCTTTAAAAAAAAACAAAAACAATGTGCTTCTCTGAAGATAAAATTCTCTTACTGATTGAATCAGTGACAACGCCCCCCACTTAACAAGATGACTGTTCTACACTGAACATACTCAACTGTAATGTTATTACCTGATCATAAAACATATTTGTATTAAGTGTTCTTACCACAAAAACTTTTTATTGTGGTAAGAACACTTAACATGAGTTCTACCTTCTTAATAATTTTTTAAGTGCACACTAGATATAGTATTGTTAAATATAGGCACTCTATTCTCTGGAACTTATTCATCTTGCACAACTGAAACACTGCACCTCTACAACTTATCTCTTACTTTTATATACCACTAAAAAGATATAGAACTCTTCTCAGTAACAGCTCATTGTTCCCCTGTAGTTAACCCTTGGAAATCAGGGAAACTCTACTTTCTGAAGGAAGTTCCAGGAGTTCTATGTGAAATAGCTCTAAGCTAGAGCGTTACTCACACCACTGACTTTAAATAATGACCAAGGCAATATTGAGAATGCAACAAATCATGAGTCTG
Source organism: Murina feae (assembly GCA_004026665.1). Taxonomy (NCBI): domain Eukaryota; kingdom Metazoa; phylum Chordata; class Mammalia; order Chiroptera; family Vespertilionidae; genus Murina; species Murina feae. The sequence continues at coordinate 19,379 of PVJC01022956.1, forward strand.
ATATCTTATGCTGTGTGTTATCCAGTGATTTCCATGAGGACAGCATATGTTTACATTAACACTAAAGGAGACACAAAACACCCGAGTCAGAGGTAAAGAACTTGTGTAATAAACAGTATCAGTTCTATGACTGTATCCGTTCCCTTGGATCTCAAGTCCCTGAGCCAGGGCATGGGGGTGAGGACCCAGAATGACCAAGGTCAGTGCTGTGCATGAAGTAGGATTGCATCACAGTTGAAGAACCCCAAGCTAGGAGTTTCAAATATTTTATGATGGGCTGTAAACAAACCTGCTTGACATTTGCGCCAGAGGGAACCATTGTTATGCTGAAGACTTAATAATCATTCCCTTTGCTCCAGTAGAAGCACCATCTATACAGTTCAGAGCAGTCACTGTGCACACATTCCTGAAAATATAGAAAGATAGTCTAGAAAAAAAGTATGGTTAGTGCCATGCTTACATGACTTGAAAAACAAAAGAGACTCAAGAGGAACTGCCTTCCAACAGTGTGCGTTATTTTCTATGCTCTCATACAGTATATTATCTTGTATTGTAATTAACTGTTCATTTGTCTCTCTTCTTAATACTAATGGCTGTCTACTTCTTTATTGATTTTGAAACCTGAGCATCTAGAACTAAATTTTTAAAGTAAGTGATCAATATTACTAAATGAATAAATACAATTTTATCTAGTAAAATTAAAATGAGTAAGAATATAATAATTTCAGACTTCTAGTGGTTGACTAGCCTGACTTTCTTCCTCTAGAGTAAGTTCTGTTCTGAAAATAAAAATAAATAGAAAAGAATTTAGCTTGTTATAGCAAAAGTTGTGAATATGAGCAAACTTATATTTAGATACAGCAGAAGGTCATGTAGTTCTGAAGTATGAAGAGTTGTACATCCTGTGACTCTTTTAGTTCTGAAGAAAGTGGTTTCTTGTGAAGGGGTTAGTCACTGGTTGAGTGCTCTAATGACAGTGAGATGTCATCGGTTCATTTCCTGCATTTCAAGAACGAGAGAGAGCCTACGAGTCCAACACATACTTACACTGTGTCCTCTCAGGCAGGGGAAGAGAACACGTCACACTCTTACTTTGACCGATCCATATAGTCTTGTCTTCCTCTACCTGCTCTAATCACCAAAGTTGACTGTATGCATTACAAATATAATGCCCTTCTTCTATGGCCTATTTCTGTCTTCACTCAATAAACTGGCTCTCCTATCTCAAAAGTCTCAATACATATGAAGGCTAAATTAGAGGTAATCTTTTTTCATTTTAACTTGTCTGGAATTGGAATATGAACCTATCTCACAGAGATCATTATTACTGTGTAAATTATTGTTTGTGTCATGTTTTTATATTATATATTAGGTTGCACATAGTAATATTTCCAAAAATGCATGGTGAAAATGCCAATAAAGCTGTGTTCCACTTTGAAGTTTATTCTTCTTTCTTCCACTTGAAACACTAGGAAACGTATTCTAAGGAAGTTCCAAGAAATGTAATCTTCAATTTCCATCAATCCCATATTTTTAAATTTTTTTTTGAATAAGTAGAAAAACATACCAGATTTGTGGAAAGTTAAAATGACAAAAACTGTAAATATAAACACTCCCAATTCAGATAAATTATTCTATAACATTTTTGTGAATCGATTTAAAAACATTTTTTAGCATTGCATCTAGAAAGAATAAGTTCAATGACTTTTACGAAATAATAATAATTTAAGAAATGTCACCTATTCATTAAACAATTAAATCTATGGATAAGCCTTCCAGATATTTGAGTATATTTATAAAGAACAAACATTTAAAATATTAAAGGCTATTTAATATTCTTGGAGTCAGTATATTACTCAATAGTCCAATAGATATAGTATATATATTACATAATATTCAAATATAAGAAATATTTCTAGATAACAAGGTTAATTTCAAGTTACTATTACATAGATTGTTAATATTTGAGGCTAACAGAAAACAAACATAGCTAAAAATTACAATCTTATCAAATTCTCTACCACAAAATAAATTCCAGATGAATGATAGATTTAAATATAAAAAAAAGTATTTTTAAAGCAAGTCACATAATCTATAATTCAAATGAAAAGAAAAGCCCTAACTGGTTTGGCTCAGTGGATAGAACATCAACCTGTAGACTGAAGGGTCCCAGATTCGATTCCGGTCAAGGGCATGTACTTTGGTTGCGGGCACATCCCCAGTGGGGAGTGTGCAGGAGGCAGCTGATTGATGGTTCTCTCTCATCGATGTTTCTAATTCTCTATCCCTCTCCCTTCCTCTCTGTGAAAAACTGATAAAGTATATTTTAAAGAAAAGAAAAGAAAAAGGTATGTTGTGGTATGCACACACACGTGTGGGCACAAACATACATACACACAGTCTCTCACACACATACACACCAAAAAACCCTTGATTTTTATAGGGAAAATACTATGAATTCAGAATGATTTTGTACAGTGATAGTGCATGTATACATGAACACTAAAGGAATAATCTCTTTTTTTTGGCCAATATATTATGACAAATAATGGAGAATTAAAATGAACTAGACATATACACTTTGAAGATATCCAAAGCATATATATTTTTAAATATATTTTTATTGATTTTAGAGAGGAAGGAAGAGGGAGAGAGGGATAGAAACATCAATGATGACAGAGAATCATTGATTGGCTTTCTCTCACATGCCCCCTACTGGGGATCAAGACTGCAGCCCAGGCATGTGCCCTTGACCAGATTGAACCTGGGACCCTTCAGTCCACAGGCCAGTGCTCTATCCATTCAGCAAAATTGGCTAGGGATCCAAAGCATATTAAAATATGTTCAATCCATTATTTGACAAAAAATATTTAAAAATTGGGCAATATACAGAGCTTCTGACATTATAAAAAAAACATAGCTTAGTTGGCATGGCTCAGTGGTTGATGGAGGTGTCACCTTCCTCTGATTGCTGGGTCGTCTCCCGCCCCTGAGGGCTCCCGACTGTGAGAGGGGGCAGGTTGAGCTGAGGGATCCCCCATCTCCAGTGCATGAATTTTCATGCATGGGCCTCTAATAGACACACACACACACACACACACACACAAAAGGGCAAACATCTTCCAGACGACCTTCCGGATAAAGCTGCAGTGGCTGCAAAGGGCTTAGGTATGGCTGTATAGGGCACAGGCTCAGGCCAGCAGTGGCAGCAGCAGTGGGGTAATGTGGTTGGTGCCTTCCCCTGATCCTCCAGGTCACCTCCTGCAGAGGGAGGCCAGACTGCAGCTTAGACCAGGGGCCGAGGCAGAGACATTTAGGGGCAATCAGGCCAGCAGAGGAGCAAGTTAAGGGTAATCAGATCAGTAGGGGGGCAAGTAAGAGCGATCAGGCTGGCAGGGGGCAAGGTAGGGGTGATCAGGCCAGCAGGTGGAGGCAGTTAGTGGTGATCAGGCAGGGAGAGGGGTTAGCGGTGATCAGGCAAGCAGACAGGCAAGCGGTAAGGAGCCAGTGGTCCTGGATTGTGAAAGGGATGTCTGACTGTCAATTTAGGCTCAATCCCAACTGGCAGTCAGACATCCCCTGATGGGTCCCAGACTGGAGAAGGGTGCAGGTCAGGCTGAGGGACCACCCTCATGCATGAATTTGGGGCATTGGGCCTTTAGTGTGTGTGTGTGTGTGTGTGTGTGTGTATACACACACACACACACATATATATATCTTAACTAATAAAAGTGTAATATTGAAATTAACCGTTTCTCTGGAATGAGGTAAGCCACGCCCACCAGCCAATCAGAGGGATGGTATGCAAACTAGCCCAGACAACATGGCAGCCGCCACTCAGACCTGAGTAAACGGCAGCTTCCATTGCAGCAGGAGTGAAAGTGAAACTGCCGCCTGCTCCGCTCCCCTTAAACTGGCTCAAGCAAAACACATGTTTGAAACAAAATAACAATCATAGAATCTTCGAGAGCTGAAGGAAACAGCAGGCATGGCCTCACCACTAGTAACATTGTCTCATTATAGACACCGCGAGGTGAAGCAGAGAGGAGGCTTCGTTAGTAGGCCGGCTTAAAAGAACAGTGTATCAATTATAGAAGATAAACAAACCCCAGAAATCTGCGTCCAGCCAGCCTTGCTGGGACATTGGGTCAATGGGAGCTGTGGGCAGCCTTAAAGTCTGAAAGCGCCAATCAGCCCATCACCCATGCTGGCCACAACCCAATGGGGTGAGGGATATTCCTGGGGGGCTTGGCCAGCCTGGAGAAAGCCATCAGCCCATCACCTAGGCTGGTCAGGCACGCCAGCAGGTGGACATCCCCAGAGGGGTCCCAGACTGTGAGAGGGCACAGGCCGGGCTGACGGACCTCCCGAGTGCACAGAGCGGCTGCAGGGAAGAACAGCGCAGGACCCAGGACAGTGAGTGGGAAAGAGGTGGCAGGGTTGGAGGCCTGCTTGGCGGCTCCCCAGGCCCTTTGTGGGGCACCAGGGAGTGGGAAAGAGGTGGTGGGGGCTGGGGGCCTGCTTGGTGGCTCCTCAGGCCCTTTAAGGGGCACTGGGGAGTGGGTAAGAGGAGGCAGGGGGTTGGCGGCCTGCTTAGCGGCTGCCCAGGCCCTTTGTGGGGCACCAGGGAGTGGGAAAGAGGAGGTGGGGGGTCAGCACCTGCTTGGTGGGCTTCCCAGGCCCCTTGTAGGGCACGAGGGAGCAGGAAAGCAAGGCAGCAGGGGACCGGTGAGTGGGAAAGAGTTGGTGGCCTGCTTGGCGGCTCCTCAGGTCCTTTGGGGGGCACTGGGGAATGGGAAAGCAAGCTCTTGGGGGCTGGGGGCCTGCTTGGCAGCTCCCCAGGTCCCTTCCAGGGATCAGGAAGCAGGAAAAGGCTGGCCTGACCATGAGGCAGGGTTTTTCCTGCTTCCTGGTGGCTGGAGAAAGATGGGCAGTAGGCAAGCTTGGGAGGCAGGCAGCACCCAGCCCTGGCCATAGTTCAAAAAAGAGGACAACATGCAGGGGAGGGCAAGAGTCTGAGAGATCAACATAGAGGGGGTGCCTGCTCCAAGCCTGGGGCAGGCCCCCAGCAGGTAGACACACACAGGAGGACTCCTCTGAGCCTCAGATGCGGCTGGGGGCAGGTCCCCAGTGGTCACACACACACACACACACACACACACACACACACAAAGGCACCTGGCAGACTGGGGCCATCATAGGACATCCACTGAGGTGTTCCAGACTGTGAGAGGGGGCAGGCTGGGCTGAGGGACCCCCACCCTCCCCCCGTGCATGAATTTCATGCACCAGGCCCCTAATATATATATATTAAAAATATGGATGCTGCTTTGGGTAAAAATGGTACAATTCTGGAGAGACCTTTGGAATTATTAAAACATAATAAAAATGCACATTATGTTTGATTTTAAACTCTACTTCTGCAAATTTATTTTATAAATTGTTAAGTACCTTTGGAAATTGCCCAGAAATTCAGATTTATAAATAATTACATAATTATAAATAATTTATTATATATGATTTTAGCTTTCATCAGTAGGGAAGTAGTATGCATAAAAACTAATATTTAGCAATTTACAGATACTTATATGATTTTATAAGCTCTTTATTTATTTTAAATAAATACATGCATGTTCTGCCACTCCTCCCTCCCCTTAACCCCCCTCCCCCCCCCCACACACAGTTAACACAAAAGATACAAAGCCTTTTTTTTAAAGGGGAATGTGGGGTGATGGGTGTATATATTTTCTCTAGGACAGACATGTCAAACTCAAAGGCTCACACAGGCCAAATAAATGAGGCCTGCAGCCAACGAGCCGTGAGTTTGACATGCTTGCTCTAAGAAGGATACACAATCAGTTACATACATGGTAAATCTGAAAAGGAAGCCTAGATGAATGGATACTAGAGGAGAATCGGCAAGAAAAAAATATTGAATGCTTTGTTATAGTGTATTTATTTGTAAATAAATGATTATATAAAATTTTCCAAAAAAATGTACACACTATAAATATGAAATTAAAATTGTCAACTCAATTTTAATAAAATACCCTATTTTTCAGTGACAATTATTATGAATCATGGCTAATTGGGCAAAATATGGAAAGACAATTGACTATTTGCATTTTATTTTTCTAAAAATTCCCTTGTTTAAGCTACAGTGAAGCATTATATATTTAAAATCATCACCAATAAAACATGCTAAATAATGATCATGTATTCAACAGTTATGCTATAGGAATAGATAGGAGAAATATGATCTTTTTTAGGTCAAAATTTAATCAATGTACTGGCTGCCTATGATACCAGAAATGGAGACAATACTGCAGCTTCTTCATATAAGTAGTATCTGGCCGTATTTTTTCTTCTGTGTCTGGCTTATTTCACAAAGCATATTGTCCTCTTTGACTGTGATATATTCAGAAGAAACAGATCTGTGACTAAGCAATTTCTACAAGGGCCACATTCTCAGGAGTTGACTAGTGCAACTATAACAACCAAGGATCAATAAGAATATGTTTTATCCACTGTCTATACTGAAATTTACATAACCTCTTCTATAATCCCTGCCCTGACATGCTGGGGAGAAAGCCAACAGATAAGGCTGTGTTAATATGCATGAGAGTACTTCAAGTTTTCAATGGCATTAATTTCATGTTCACTAATCCTATATAATAAAAGGGTAATATGCAAATTGACCCTAACTGCTGAACAACTGAGAAAGACTGGTTGCTATTATACACACTTACCACCAGGGGGAAGATGCTCAATGCAGGAGCTGCAACATGGTGGTCAGTGAGCTCCCATAGGAGGCGCTCCTCTCAGCCACAAGCTGGGCTGATGACTGCAAGCATAGTGGCAGTGGGGAGACCCTCTCCCACCTCCTCAGCAGCGGCAGCACTAAAGATGTCCAACTGATGGTTTAGGCCTGATCCCCCTGGGCAGTGGGCCTAAGCCGCCAGGTGGACATCCCCCAAGGGGTCCTGGATATGAGAGGCTGCAGATTGAGCTGAGGGACTCCCCTGAGCGCTCGAGTTCTCATGCACTGGGCCTCTAGTCCAATATAAATATGTAATTGAGCTTCTAGCATTCATGAATGCTTACTTTGGTTTGATATGACAGTGATCAAAGTCCAGTTTCTCTGAACCCTTACTAACACCTTAAGTGGGGTCTGCAAAATATATCTGACCAAGGTAGGAGTCAGCACTGGGTTAATTAAGTTATGGCTTAAAGAGAGTGCTAAAATATATGGGTAACAGATTAAAAAAAAAAATTAGCCCTGTTTTTCCTATAAATCAAGGGCCCCACATGCAAAAGCAGATGACAGAACAAGGCAGACAGCATACATTAATTCAGCATGACTCTTTTTTTAAATTTATTTTTATTGTTGACAGTACTAGAAATGTACCCTAATTTCCATACCTTTG
>PVJC01022957.1:0-26735 GCA_004026665.1 Murina feae
AGGTCTGAGATCAAAACCCCTGAATTTGCATGCACTGATTCTATACAATTTATTTTAATGTTGTTGTTGCTCTTCAGAGTATTTGTTTTCTATCACTGCTCAATAAAACTGCCACAGACGTGGTGACTTAAAGCACATTTACAACAAGTTGGCAATTCCTCCTAAAAATAGTAAGCCAAGAATTCCCATATAACCCAGCAATTCCAGTCCTAGTCACATACTCAGAATTGAAAACAGACACTCAAACAAATACTTTTACACACATATTTATAGTGCACTACTTACAATAGCCAAAAGATGGAAATAACTCAAATGGACACTGATGGATGGATAAATACAATGCTATATATCCATACAATACAGTATTATTTGGTGACAAAAAGGAATGAAGCACTTATACATCCTACAACATAGATGAATCCTGAAAACATGCTAAGCAAAAGGGGCCAGACATAAATGTCACATGTTGAATGATTCCATTTATATGAAACTAGAGGCCCAGTGCAGAAAAATCTGTGCACTTGGGGATGTACTTCAGCTCGGCCTGTACCCTCTAGCAATCTGGGATCCCTCAGGAAATGTCCACCTGCTGGCTTAGGCCCACTCCCTGGGCAATCGGGCCTAAGCTGGCAGCCAGACATTCCTTTGGCACCCTCGGGCCCTCGGGGAATGTCCACTTGCCAGCGGGGAGCAGGCCTAAGCTGCAGTCAGACATCCTAAGCTCTGCTGAGGAGGCAGGAGAGGCTCCCACCACCACCGCTGTGCTGGCAGCTGGCAGCCTGGCTTGTGGCTGAGCAGAGCTCCCCCTGTGGGAGTGCACTGAGCAGCAGGGGACAGCTTCTGCATTGAGCTTCTGCCCCCTGGTGGTCAGTGTGTGTTATAGTGACCAGTCATTCCCAGTGGTTCTGCTGTTAAGTTCAATTTGCATATTACCCTTTTATTATTAGGATAGAGGCCTGGTACATGGGAGGGAGCCAGCTGGTTTGACCTGAAAGGTGTCCTGGATCAGGGTGGGTTTCCCAATGGGATGCCTGGCCAGTCTGAGTGAGTGGCTGATGGCTGTTTGGAGGCTGGACACAGCCCCTGCAAGGTGGGTGTCCCCCTTGGAGTGCCTAGCTAGCTTGAGTGAGTGGTTAATGGCTGTTTGGAGGCTGGCCACAGCCACTTCAAGGTGGGTGTCCCCCCTGGGGTGCCTGGCCAGCCTAGGTGAGTGGCTGATGGCTGTTTGTAGGCTGGTCACATCTCCTTCAAAGTGGGTGTTCCCCCTGGGGTGCCTGGCTAGTCCGGGTGAGGGGCTGAGGGCTGTTTTCAGGCTGGCTACATCCCCTTCAGGGAGGGGGGTCCCTGATGGGGTACCTGGCCAGCCTGCCTGAGTGCCTGATGGCTGTTTGCAGCGAGGCTGGCTGGAATTTATTTAACTTCTAAAGTTGAAACTTTGTTGCTTTAACCGGAGCCCAGGTCGGGTTGTTCCTGACAACCCAGGCTCCCAGCCCTTCCTTGAGCCCAATGCTGGAAGCAGGTATCTGAGGTTTATTTTCTATAATTGAAACTCTGTTGCCTTGAGCGGAGGCCACAGCCAGCCTATGCAGACAGGAACCTTGGCTTCCTCCATCGCCAGGCAAGCCTCCTGCTTATTCCAGCTCCGTGGCTGTGGGCCACCATCTTGGATGGGTTAATTTGCATATAGTCACTCTGATTGGATGGTGGGCGTGGCTTATCTGCCAGGTGTGGCTTAGGTGTAAGGGAGTGAGGGTCAATTTGCATATTACTCTTTTATTAGATTAGATGCTGCTATAAATGCAGCAGCGCTTATATTCTTCCTGATTGGTGTTTTGGCATTCCTAGGATATGTTCCCAGAAGTGGAACTGCTGGGGCAAAAGGCAATTTCATTTTTAATCTTTTGAGAAAACTCCATACTGTTTTCCACAATGGCTGCACTAGTCTGCATCCCACTAACAGTGTATTAGGGTTCCCTTTTCTCCACCTCCTCGCCAACAGTTGTTGTTTATTGATTAATGATGGTAGCCATTCCATCAGGTGATATATCAGGTGAGGTGATATCTTATTGTGGTTTTAATTTTCATTTTTCTGATTATTAGTGATGAGGAGAATTTTTTCATATATCTATTTGCCATCTGTATGTCCTCTTTCAAGAAGCGTCTATTCAGGACTTTCTGTTATTGAGTTGTATAAGTTCTTTATACATTTTGGAAATTCAACCCCTTATCAGATGTATCATTGACAAATATTTTCTCCCATATAGTGGGTTCCCTTTCCATTTTGTTTATGGTTTCTTTTGCTATGCAGAAGCTTTATATTATGATGTACTCCCATTTATTTTTTTCCTTTGTTTCCCTTGCCCTAGAAGATATATCAGCAGAAATATTCCTAGAAGATATATTTGACATTTTACTGCATGTGTTTTCTTCTAGGATTTTTATGGTTCCACAACTTACATTTAAGACTTTTATCTATTTTCAGTTTATTCTTGAATATGGTGTGAATATAATCATTTTTAAGCTTTAGTATTGATTAAAGCATTGTGTTCTATAAAACATGGTTGATTTTCTGTATCCATTTTTGTTGTTATGGTTATTGCTGTTGTTATTAAGATATGTAATGCAGAGCCTGACTCATGGTTCAGGGTCAATGATAATCCCCATTTATGCAAAGACTTTTATATTCAAATCTTAGAGGAAGCTCAGAGAGAGGATAACATTAGCTGCCCTGGACAGTAAAGTCAAACTTCATGAACCCAGGTCCCTGTTAACACTTGTATGGCCCGAAGCCTGCCACAAACAACTGATGTCTGATGTGTAATCTGAAATATTATTTTAAGTCATAGGGCCACCATAAGCATTAAAGGTGAGCTGACAGCTTTCTTATCCAATGCCCAGTACATATAGTGCTAAGTGGAGGTGAGTTGATTAGAGAGGAATAATAGAAAGAGTTTTTAAATTATTCCTCTGTCTCTATAACCCCAAATCTTAACAATTTAATTTCATTGATACACTTTTGATGCTCTATACCATTCCTTTAGCTCCTCCTATGTGGTCCACCCAGAACATTTTTTAAAAATATATATTTATTTATTTCAGAGAGGAAGGGAGAAGGAGAGAGATAGAAACATCAATGATGAGAGAGATTCACTGATAGGCTGTCTCCTGCATACACCCTACTGGGGATCAAGCCTGCAACCCAGGCATGTGCCCTTGGCTGGAATCGAACCTGGGACCCTTTAGTCTGCAGGCTGATGCTCTATTCACTGAGCCAAGCCCGCTAGGGCCACCCAGAACATTTATATTCATCCCTTAATACTGATGTTTACTGTGCAAATGGTGGCTCTTTTGTCTGCTCCCAAGGCAACAAAGCATGACCTCACCTTACATGTTATATCTCATATTGAATGTATTTGGTTGAATCTGCCTTCCCATCCAAAATGCTAAATTCTGATAAACATGATTACCTGTCTTCTTAATATGCTGAGTAGCTAAAGATCTAGACTAGTAGTAGATGCTTAATTAATATATACTGTAAAATGAGTAATTGAATAAATGAATGAATAAAAATAAATGAATTACCCTTACTATTATTTTGCAAAGTCGTCTTTGCCTCATAAAAAAACTAGTAAATGAAAAGTGTAATTACATTTTCACATAGCAGAATCCTTTAAAATTATCTGAGTGATGGCTTGTAAGAACATGATTTTGTGCCCTCAATTCTATCTGTAGAACTCTATTTGAACAGATAAATTTATTATAAACAGTCTCACAGAATTCTCTTCACAGCTTTGTTTCCAATCAACCCAAATACATTAAACAATAAAACAAAGACTGTAAAAAAAATCTCAAAGTATTTCCTAAGTTATTTTCCCACTCTACTTATACATGCATTCATTTATTATTCAATTAGTTACTTTATTTTCAATGATTCTAATTTTTGTTACAGACTTTTCATTATTTTAAAATAAACAAGTTCCCTAGTCTGTTTCCACTTTGCCCAGAATTTTCCAAAACAGATAATCTTTTTATGACATCTACAATGGCACCTGATAGACTGAAAATAAGGAGGCAGCCAGTGGGACTTCAAAAACTGGGGGACTTTGTAGACAATCTTGGGGGGTAGATGGTAGAGGGAAGGAACTGGATAAATGTCTTTGGTTCACAGATTGGAATCCAAACTAATAGATGGCAGTTTAAATGAGTGGACTCTGATGTTGATAGGGAAATAGGTAGGTCACTGAGGAGGACAAAGAAAAGGAAGGAATAAACATGTAAAAACAAGTCTCCGAGAAGTAAAATTGAGAAGTATTGTTAGGAAGCATGATATATAAAGCATCATTCCAGTCTTTAAATATTTAACATGCAAAAATGAGAGTCCAAATATCATGATTCCATTTACCACTGCTTCCAGAGGCAACTACTCCAGAACTGTTGACTAAAACAAACTTGGTGTGTGTTTTTTTCTACTACTTTATTTCACTTGCTTTTACTGCCCCCTCTGCTTTGACTGATATTCTCTGTCCTCCTTGCTTTATTCTCCCCTCAGCCATGTTTCTTCATTCTCCTGAACAAGAGTATCAAGGCTTCCAGAAAATCTTGCCTGTCTATTAGCTCCCATTCCTAGTGCCTTACCATGTATCTTTATGCATCCCTAAGAACTTGTGGATCTGTTTTGTTCCATTTACTTATTTATGTCTGTCTTTCCAGTCACTAACAAATCAATAACATAACAGATGAATGGATGTTCTCATTTAACCCTCATAGAAAACCTGTATAAGAGAAGCTGTCCTCCAGACCTTATACACAATAAATACATTGTCAAATACACCAGAATCAGCTGTGGGATTCAAAGCCACATCTATCACACTTACATCCAGGTTCTTGCCACTCAGAAATGTTATAGGAATTTAATTAAAATATAACCTCACAAATAGGAAACTGTTTATAACATGAGAAATATAGAAAACAATATGGATCTGACCAAAAAATAAAAATAAGGATAACTTCTGAATTCTTCATGAGAAAAAAGAAAAGAAAAAAAGGAAATAAACATTCATGATTAATCTGAGAAATGAAAATACATTTCGTGCAATGAAATCTGTTTTATTCATATGTTCCAGTATGATATGTCAGAAAAAAATGCATAATATGTCCAAAGTGTTATAAAGTCCCTCTTGTGCTCCTATTAATAGAACTTTTATAGGGGAAAAAAGAGCAATGGTCTTGTATTTAGGTAAAATAAATCCATTTATCAGACCTGATAGGCATAGCAAAACTGCTGGTTTTTACAGTGTGACCTTAGATATGTTCCTTAGACCCTGAAGTCTTCATTTTCACATCTGGAAGTGGGTTATCATGATATCAAGGTCATAGAGCAATTGTAAATTAGGTAATTCATATAAAACATCAATCACAATATTGGTCACACACAAAATACTCAGTAAGAGATAAGGAGAATGGTCATGACAAGCCCAAAGTCAGGCCATCTTCACCCCCTGAGCTGCAAAGTCCATTGTGACTATGTTTTGCATAATCAAAGGATTGTAGGGAAGATACTAAATGATGATTAATTCATATTAAGGCAGGCTATGCATATACAGGATGGTGAAATTCTCAATGTTCAGCACTCAGGATTACAGTGACTTTCTACTTTGGTGAAGAAAGCCAGTGGGAAAGAGACCAAGAAGGCTTCATTTTTATTTCAGCCTACCAACATCTTCTTGCTATAAAAAGGGAGATGCAAGCATGAAGGACAGAACCAAAGGGAAACCACTCCACTATTTTATTGTTATCTAATCTAATAAAAGAGTAATATGCAAATTAACCATCACTCTGAGACACATAAGCCACACCCATCAACCAATCAGAGTAACTATATGCAAGTTAACCCAGCCAAGATGGTGGTTAATTTGTAGACACAGGTGCGGAGGGAAGACTGAAGACAGCCTAGAAGGAAGTCAACTGCTGCAGAAAGGAGCCAGGCAGCAGAGATGGGAGGGAGCAAAGTGGCCCAGAAGGGAGGGATCCAGGCAGCAGAGACTGTGGAAACACAAGGGAGCAAAGCGGCAGAGAAGGGAGGAAGCGAGGCAGCAGAGAAGGGAGTGAAGCCTGCCTCGGTGGGCTTCGCTTCCTTCTCTGCTTCGCTCCAGCTCAGGACGCCCTATTCTTGCAGGAATCTTCCTGCAATGGGTTTCTAGTTATTAGATAAGCTTGTTCTCCAAATTCCAGCACAATACTCTGCAGGTGAGCAGCTGGCCTAATTTTAATGCTAAAAAGAAAGGAATTCTCCCTCTTTTTACACCCACATCACACTATCAAATGAATTCTTAAAATCGCAGAGAGCAATCTTGTATATTTCAATATAAGATTAGAAGGAAAGAAATGCCAGCTTTCCTTGACATTTTGTCTATTTGCTTACCTTATTATTGATCTTGCTACCTTATTTTCCAAAGATGTCATTATTTGTGAAGCTAATGCCAAGTGAGAGTAGTGAGAGTTAGGAGTGAACCAGGCTTATTTGGGAGTCATCCTGTAATAAGAAATGGGAGGAAGTGTGATTTAGGGGAGGAGACTATAGGACTGCAAGGCAGACCTGGCAATATCCCTGGCAACCCAATGAAGAAGTCTGGATCAAAAATTACCCATCAGGACAATGATCGTACACCTATGGATGAGGACGGGGGGGATGGGGACAGAGGATGGGGTGGGAACTGGGAGGAGGGGAGCTATGGGGGAAAAAAGAGGAACAACTGTAACAATCTGAACAATAAAGATATTAAAAAAAAATTACCCATCAGAGGAATCTCATATTAAATAGGAATGGTCAGGCTTTTTATAATTGGTCACTCAATAATTGGATAGAGGACACAGGAGAGGGTGTGATGGAGGTCAGAGATTTGCTGAAACAGACTTGGAACTTGCTACCAAGTGAAGTATCTCAGATACCACACTCCATGCGGATGGATGAGCAGTCCTTTCCTAGAGAGGAATCTGAGTGATTCGTCTGTTTATCTTCAATACAAAGAACACCTAGTGTACTGCTAACAGAACATAGTCAGATACGGGGCATTATTTAAACCTCAGAATTGATACTTGCTCTCCTGGTAGAAAAACTAGCCAATTGAGGAACAGAAACTGTATTTCTTCTCTTCCCTTCTTATGATAATGACCATGATGATGATGGTGAATAGTTAATTCCAAATCATATTTATTTTAAACTCTGTGCTTCTGCCAGAAGACCTTGATATATATTTACATTTATTTTATTTTTAAATTATAGCTTACATTCAATATTATTTTGTATTAGTTTCAAATTCGTGCACTCAGGGGAAGTGGTCCCTCAGCCCGGCCTGTGCCCTCTTGCAGTCTGGAAGCACTCAGGGGATGTCTGACTGATGGCTTAGACCCACAGTCTGGCCTCCCTCTGTGGGTGGTGACAGGGCAGGCCGATCAGGAGACAGCACCAGCTCCTCAGTGCCCCTCCGCCACAGCCACTCGCCATCGCCCCCTCAATCGCCTTCTTCTTCCTCTGCCCACTAGCATGAGCCTTGGCTGGCCTGGCACTACCTGCTTCCTCTGCCCGCTAGCACGAGCCTGGCTGGCCTGGCACTACCCCCCGACAACCGGTTGTTCCATCTTTCAGTTAATTTGCATATTATGCTTTTATTTTATAGGATTAGTTTCAGATATATAACATAGTGGTTAGACAACCAGGTACTTTACAAAATGTTCCCCCTGATATTTCCAATACCCAATCAAAAAATTATATGAACTCCTATATTCCTAAATAATTTTAGGATAGAATAAACTTATTAATAGGACAGAATAAATTTTTAAAAATTAAATTGTTCTATGTTGAGAAGATGAAAATTAATAAGAAAAGGAGCATAAATATTATAGTATTAATTGCACTGAGTCTTTGAGATCATTTTTTGGGATAGATATTTCCTTCATGGCTTAGTAAGTATGAGAGAATGAATGAAAAGCTATACTACACTAGATAATTTGGACTAAAAATTCAAATATTCAATGAATACAAACTAACCCAATTAAGCTGTACATTTAATCATCTTCATATAGTCTTGATATAAAATATTAAGCCTTTTTATTCCAAAAAAGGGCAATTTTTCTCAGAAACCTACTGAAGCTTAAACTGAAATATGAGCAGGCCACTCAGTCATGAATTCTGCCAGACAGAGAGACAGATAGTACTGTATAGTTTCATTTAATTAACTAAGCCCATTGGAGAAATGAGGGGTTGGGGTGTTAAGTCATATTGGAGATTAAATGTCTGCAGAGTTAATGGCCTATTTGGAGAGAGTGCCATAAGGACAGGATTACATTTAAACTTGTGACTGGGTTAATTAACTTGAAAAATCCATTCAGCATATTCCATATTACCCTAGTGCACATTGAAGTAATCAATTCATTGATCAACTTTTTGTTGAGCACCTATTATATAATCAAGTAGAATGCCTGTCCTGGGGGATCAATCAGAGGTATCAATAAATAAAAATAACTGAATGCTAAGACATGACTCACATGATCCACTGATGTGTTCATTAAGGTTGACTCAATCCAGTTGTCTATAAGCTTTTCAATAAAATGCCCATGAAAAGAAGTGGCTCAAATTTACAGCAATAATAAGAAGTATGCAAATTGTTCAAATATCTTGGAGGGAATTACCCTGAGTTACAGTGTGAAGAGACTCAATTGAGAAGAAATCATAGGTTGAAGAGATTTGTAGTCCACCAACCAGAAAGTCTATCATAATCCCTTTCACCTAGCCAATACACAGACTTCTGTTTCCTTATAGAAATGATAAGTTAAATTTTAGGTATAAAAAGGGAGTAAAGGTTAGGTGCCTCATCATGAAATATGCAGTCAGGTAGTTTTTGCAGACAGAAAGGAAGAAATGGATAATGGAAAAGATGTGGGGATTATGTTTCCTTATATAATTCATTTAGGTAGTAGGAAAAAACTGTCAGGCAGAGTTATCAATAGGCACACACAGCTAGTGCCACCAAAACAGCACTGTTGAGGGATCAAAGCAAATTCTTGCATAAGCCCAACAAGGCCTCACCTACTTTTGCCTAGAAAACCTACACAAAACATTCTATAACTAAACATCTGAAATGTACATTGTGAAGACCCAGATGTTCACAGGTGAAGCACCAAAAGAAGAAACACAACCCTAACTCAAACAGTGAACAAACAATAATTTTACACACACACACACACACACACACACACACACACATACCTTGTTCCACTTACACTGAGTGGCCAGATTATTATGACCACCTGAGGTTTTTAAGCAAATTAGCTGTAATTTCCTGAAGTTGCTAGAGGGCCAGTTCATCATAAATAGGGATACAGATTGTTTACCACGACAGTAGAAGTAATTTTTTTTCTGACAATATGACAACATGACTTAACAGCCTTTGAACATGGGGGATACACACACACACACACACTCACACACACACACACACATATATATACATATATATACATATATAATCTAATAAGAGTAATATAGAAATTAACCGTCACTCCAAGACACCTAAGCCACGCCCACCAGCCAAGCCACGTCCACAAAGCCAATCAGAGCAGTTGTATATAAATTAATCCAGCCAAGATGGCGGCCAAAAGTCTTGGAGCTAGAGCAAACAGGAGGCTTCCATTGCATCAGCAATGGAGTTGAAACTGCCTACCTAGACCGGCCAGGCCTCTGCTCAAGGCAACAATGTTTCAATTATAGAAGCCACAGAACTAAAGCCAACAGGAGGCTCCGTTGCCTAACTAGGCCTCCGCTCAAGACAACAAAGTTTCAATTACAGAAGATAGATAAACCCCAGAAACCTCCCAGCCAGCCTCGCGGAGACATTGGGTCAATGGGAGCTGTGGGCAGTCTGAAAATGGCCCTCAACCCCTCACCCAGGCTGGTCAGGCATCCCCCAGCAGATGGGCATCCCCCAAGGGGTCCCAGACTTAGAGAGGGCACAGGCCAGGCTGAGGGACCCCCCTGAGTGCAAAAATTTTTGTGCACTGGGACCCTAGTGTATATGTGTGTGTGTGTGTATTAGATTAGACAAGAGGTTTAGCTTGAAAAGCAATACTTTACAAAAGCAGAAAGTTGAACTTTATTATAAATTAGGTGATTGCAAAAGAAGGCATATTTCACCTACTGCAATTGTATCTATACTTCAATTGTATCTATGTGAAGCCATTCCTCTCACAGAACAGAAATTTGGGATCTTGAAGTATGAATATATACTTGTTAAAGAGATAAAGGGATGAAAATACATGTATACCAAGAATAAGAAACAGAATCTTAAAGGGGACTGAATCTTGAACAAACAAACTTAACTTAAAAACAAAATAAACACAAATCACAATGCCTAGAGTTAGGGCTGTGTGGTGATGGTGGTAAGAAATGAAGGGGAGCAGGAAATTTGCTGAGTGGGAACCAATTCAGAGCCTTAGGATTCATGTTACAGAGTTTAGGTCTTATCTTGCAAGCCCTGGGGAACTAGTGCAGTTCTGGGTATTGCATTCTTGGAGCTTTGAGCACAGAGGTTTCATTGGAATATTGCTGGAGCCGCCTATACACAGGACTGGAGGTCAAGGATTTTATTGCCAAGGGAAAATCCAATCATACAGTGCTGCAGTATACATAATCATTCTTAAAGAGAACAGTTTTTGCCTCCAAAAGCATGTGAAAGAGTGCAAAGTCTGTGTTGTTTTTTTTGTTTTTTTTTAATTTTACTAGAGGCCCAGTGCATGAAATTTGTGCATGGGGGTAGGAGGTCTCTCAGCCCATCCTGTGCCCTCTTGCCATCCAGGATGCTGTATGCACCAGTGACCATAGTTTTCATACAGGTGAAAGACATCTTACTGTTGTATTGGCAGCTACATTTTTTGCCCTGATTATAAAAAATAGTACATAACATGATCCTTCTGAGGCAGTAGTACCATTTTCTCCATCTTATGGGTGGAAAAACTGAAGCAGAGAGAAGTTAATTGGCTTTGTCACATAGTTATACATGTCAGAATCAGGCCTGACCACAAAATGTGCAAGCCAAAGTCCATGAATGTCATCCCTGCATCATCCTGTTTTTTCAGTTTTAGAGTAGCCTTGCCAGGTTTTAAATTTTAAATCTAAGAGACTGTTCCCAATATATAAGGTAGGGTCCCTAGGCCTGGCTGGCAATCAGGACCAATTTGTGGGGCAACCAGTGGGTGGGGCAATCGGGGGGCCCCACTGGCACTTGGCTGGTGGCCTGGCACTACTGGCTGGCCAGCCCTGCTCTCCAATCACTGCTGCCGGTCACCTCCCTCTCAGTCAGTGCACCCCCCTGGTGTTCAGTGCACCTTATAGCAACCAGTTCTTTTGCCATTTGGTCTGTTTGCATATTAGGGTTTTATTATAAAGGATGAAAATGCATTTTCCTGCTGTTTTTCTTTCTAAATTTTTTCCCATCTATCCTTTTAAATGATGCTCTGAAAAAAAATGTTTTAAATACCAATTTGGAACAAACACCTGTTATTTGTATCAATTATTGAGTACTTCGGATATTTTCCATGAACAATACTCAGAATGGATTGTTCTCTAAAGGAGTTATAGTTATGTTGTATATCAATACTGAGTCCCTCACATATGCTCATTATGAAAAAACAAGGATTAAAGATGTGAATTGGGCTAGAGTCTGACCTATAGAAGTTGTAGCCAAGTGGCATGGACTTGATATTGATAAACCTGAGGCTGAAATAGGTTCCTGCGACTCACTGACAGTGAGAAATGGGGTTGTGATAGGTGTCCAGCTTGCTCAACTAAACAGCTCTGCAGAGTCAGACTCTCCAGCTCCTTCCCTGGGGTTTATAATCTTCTTAACTAATAAAAGCAAAATAGTAAAATTAACCGTTTCTTCGAGATGGGGTAAGCCACGCCCACCAGCCATTCAGAGCGACTGTATGCAAATTAGCCCAGCCAACATGGAGGCCGCCACTCACGAACCTGAGTAAACGTTTAGGCAGCATCCATTGCAGCAGGAGCGAAAGTGAAACTGTTTTCGGCCCTTGGCGCGCAGGCTCTGAAACATGTTTGCAATAATGTAACAATCATAGAATCCTCGGGAGCTGAAGGGAACAGCAGGCCTGGCCTGACTTACTAAGTGTAACAAAGTCTCATTATAGACACTGCACTGCGAGGTGAAGCAGACAGTAGGTTTCGTTACCTCAGCCCACCTCAGCTTAAAGGAACAGTACATCAATTATAGAAGATAAACAAACCCCAGAAACCTGTGTCCAGCCAGCCTTGCTGGGACATTGGGTCAGTGGGAGCTGTGGGCAGCCTTAAAGCGCCAATCAGCCCGTAACCCACGCTGGCTACAACCCAATGGGGTGAGGGACATTCCTGGGGGGCTTGGCCAGCCTAGAGACAGCCATCAGCCCCTCACCCAGCCTGGTCAGGCACGCCAGCAGGTGGACATCCCCAGAGGGGTCCCAGACTGCGAGAGGGCACAGGCCGGGCTGAGGGACCTCCCGAGTGCACAGAGCGGCTGCAGGGCGAAGCAGTGCAGGACCCAGGACCAGTGAGTGGGAAAGAGGCGGCAGGGTTGGCGGTCTGCTTGGCAGCTGCCCAGGCCCTTTGAGGGGCACCGAGGAGTGGGTAAGAGGTGGCAGGGGGTCAGCGGCCTGCTTGGCGGCTTCCCAGGTCCCTTGCAGGGCACTGGGGAGCAGAAAAGCAAGGCTGCAGGGGCTGGGGGCCTGCTTGGCAGCTCCCCAGACCCCTTGGGGGGCACTGGGGAGCTGGAAATCAAGCTCTTGGGGGCTGGGGGCCTGCTTGGTGATTCCCCAGACCCCTTCTGGGGATCAGGGAGCAGGAAAAGGCTGGCCTGACCACGAGGCAGGGTTTTCCCTGCTTCCTGGTGGCTGGAGGAAGATGGGCAGTAGGCAAGCTTGGGAGGCAGGCAGCACCTAGCCCTGGCCACAGCTCAAAAAAGAGAACAACATGCAGGGGAGGGCAAGAGTCTGAGAGATCAACATAGAGGGGGTGCCTGCTCCAAGCCTGGGGGCAGGCCCCCAGCAGGTAGACACACACAGGAGGACTGCTCTGAGCCTCAGTTGCGGCTGGGGGCAGGTCCCCAGTGGCGACACACACACACACACACACACACACACACACAAAAGGCGCCTGGCAGACTGGGGCCATCATAGGACATCCACTGAGGGGTTCCAGACTGTGAGAGGGGGCAGGCTGGGATGAGGGACCCCCACCTTCCCCCCCTCCCCCCGTGCATGAATTTCGCGCACCGGGCCCCTAGTAGGTATATAATAAAAACTACATAATATAGGCCCAACCAGTGTGGTTCAGTGGTTGAGTGTCAACCCATGAACCAGGAGGTCACAGTCCAATTCCTGGTCAGGACACATGCCCAGTTTTGGGCTGGATCCTCAGTAGGGGGTGTACAAGAGGCAGCAGATCAATGTTTCTCTCTCATTGATGTTTATATCTCTCTATCCCTCTCCCTTCCTCTCTCTAAAATCAATAAAAATATATTTTAAAAACTCCATACTGTAGAAGACTGGGTCAGAATCATACCTTTCCCATAGGAAGGATGGAAACAGTACATGACACAAAACGTATTACATGATAAGCCCAGTTCTGGAACAAGGTAGGTGGTCAGTATATGTTTATTACTATTTCTTACCATTACTCTGCTGCCCCTTACTCTCTTAAACTGTAAGGTCATTGTAGGCACGGCATTCATTTTTATATGTCTGCTCATCACTTAGCATCTTGTCATTGCACAATGGAAATTCTCAATAACTGCTTCTCTGTATACCCATTCACTCTGCCTCAATTCTCTCTGTGAAATCACACTGGAAAATATTCTTCCTGGACCTGACTCAAGGGTTCTATATAATAGTTGTTAGGCATGTGAAACTCGCACAGTAAACATTCAATAAATATTAAACATTATACCCTCATATAGAGACAGTATAGTGCCAGCATTAAGCAGAAGCTCCTAGGAGCTACACATTTAAATACCAGTCGTGTGCCTTTGGACAATTATTTTAATGTTTTGTGCCTCCATTTCTCACCTGAATGGGGGAGTTGATCATAGTACCAATTTAACAGGATTGTTGAGCTATTAAATTAATTACATAAGCAAAGCACTTAGAACAATGTCTAACTATAGTAAGCACTATTTAATGTCTGTCTTATTATAATAATCCTCCTTTCTGAGATAAATAAATGAAATATCAAAAGACATACCCACTCTTGTCATGCCTATTGTTTCAGACCTTACAATGGAGGGGGAGAAGGGTATTTCTTTAGGGCTGGCTGCTTCCATCACCAGCTGTTACTCTGTTAGAAAGATCTCTGGTTACAAACACTTGATAACCCCAGAAGATGTGTGCCTTCTGCTACCCTGGGCTTTTGCAACTGTTCAGATCTCACCTCTGCCTTCCCTTCCTCTCTTCCTTGTCAGCTGTCGCCTTTGGGTTCCAGGCTGAAGCCAACATCAATCACTTTAGCAAACTCGAGTGCTGCTGTGGGCTGTGCCTTGAACCCCTTCCAGCAGGCCCATGGTGTTCATCTGTGCGGAAAAGGAACTATCAAAGAATTCTCAGCACTCGAGGGCTTCCAAGCATTGCCCTTGTGTCTTTGTGCATCTAGATTTCAAACTCCAATGTCAGAAAGTTCACATTGTCTGAACTGGGAGTAAAATGTCAAGTTTGGTGTGACCTGTTTCTTTAAGGGTAAAGTATTTTAAAACTTGGTATGGGGTATTCTATCTCAGTGTACCAAGGCAGACTGAATCCCGTGTGTGTGTGTGGTGTGTGTGTGTGTGTATGTGTTTTGTTTTTTTGTGAGATATATGTTATCTCACTCTGTTTGAGATATGTTTTAGGGTGTTTCAAACTCTTCGGAGATATCTACTTTTAGATCCAGGTTTCACTACCTTTTTTGGCTATGGACTGGTTATTTTCAAATGTATTAATTCATAAATTCAAAAAAACACTTACTCAATGCCAAATATGAGTCAAATATTTTTGGTTTTGTACATCTCTGCATCCCCAGCACTAACAGATAATACCTGTGCTTTTCTGGCTTTAGTGGAACCAGATACATAGGAATCAACAAGGTGACAATTTCGTGTGAAAGTTACCAATTGAGATATGTTAATAGACTAAAGGAAAAGCAGAAAAAAGGCCTCCCTAAATATGAGGATGGTAGAGAACACACTTTGAAGCAATTACATTTGAGCAGAAATGCAGAAGCTGATTATGAACTCATGATAGGAGGGAGAAGAGCCACAGGGAGAGGAGATAGATGTAAAAATGTGTGTAAAGACACAATAGCTGGAAGAAGTGTGGTTTGTCTCAGCATCTAAAAGGTCAAGAAAGAGGACCAAAATGCATCTGTGAAATTGAGCATTACAGAGGTAAAGTCTGAAACAAGGAACACTTGCCTTGCCTTCTCTAATCTAGATTAATAAAGTTACTCTTTAATTCCTATTCAATTGCCAGTTTCTGTCATGAACTCTTTAGCAATAAAGCACTGGTGGGAGAACAGAGTTGTTTCTTAACACCATCTAAACCCTCCAACACAGTTGTCCACTGTGCCTCCAACTCTCCCCATCTACCATGCCCACTCTACAATAAACTGCTGCTAATTCACTATTCCTAAAACATATGCTACTATATTTTCTGGATCAATAGAGTATTTGTATTGTTTTAGTTATGCAAAATTATTTCCACTCTGGCCCAAATCAATCTTCATTATTCTCTTGTGGTGGGAGTAAGGGAACTTTTTCTGAAGTAGATGTCTTCTGCTCCCTAAATTATTCCATTTGCTAGTGATCCATGGATCTTAACCACTTGAATTCTCCATGTTTATTTCAGTCCACATGACACTAACTGGTATCAAGGTCCAACTTACCCCTATCCTTGCAGGAATAAATGCAGAGTCATTGGTCATTCCTCTGACTTTCTTAAGTATTTGATTTTACATTCATATTTTGTCTCTATTAAATAAAAGTTCTTCAAATACAAAGGTCATATATTGCATTTTGTATTAGCCACTGTTTTTTTCTGTTAGGAAATGAGTAAGATAGCTAAAGATGGGAAAGATGGGGAAGTTTAAAAGATACTTAAAAGACATAAAATTTGAGAAAATATACTTGAGAAAGTATCACTAGGAGATTATAAATTACTTAAGACTCTCTATACAGTGTGCTATCAGAAAGTTAGTCCCTAAACTCAGTTACTGAACCAATATACTAAAAATCATAATCTTTGGGGATTATGAGCTTTCCTAGTGATCTTAAGTTTCATACCCTTGTCAGGCTTGGTCAAGGTACAGTCCTTGGAGTATCTAATGGATTCAACATAGGTTTTTAGAGATTCCACAGCTGGCATTACCCTTAAATAATGGGTTTTCTTAAGTATACATATCATGAGTACCAACAACAGCTTTCTCAGAAGTAATCCTGATTATTTCCAGGTTTCCCAGTATCTTATAGAAGATCCCCATCAAGTCAAATATTTAGTCTGTCACAGTCAAGAGGCATCCAATGAAAAAATATTTGCCAATTCACTTAAATATATTCACAGCTCTGCTAACTCTCTTTAAACATGGGCAGAGAGAAAGGTAGTATCTTAGTTAGCTCGGCTATTCATAGACTGGTGGCTTAAAGAACAGAAATGTATTTTCTCACAGTTTTGAAGGCCAGAAGTCCAATATCAAGGTGCCTGCATTATCAGTTTGTGGTGAGAACTCTCTTTATGGCTTGTAGACAGCACCTTCTTGCTGTGCCATCACATGTCAGGAAGAAAGGTGGAGAGCAAATTCTCTGGTCTCTCTTCCATAAGTTCACTAATACCATTATGAAAGATCTACTCTCGTGATCTCATCAAGACAGAATTATTTCCTCCAAACCTCATACCCAAATACTATCACACCTAGAACTAGGACTTCAACATGTGAACCTTTCAGGACACAATTGAGTTCATTACAAGTTGAAATAGGTCAAGTTTTTTTTTTTTTTTTCAGTAGATTGAACAACAATTGCAAGACAGTTTATTATAAGAAACTCCATCAAACTTTATCCTCATAATGTTTTCAGGTCTATTCAGAAAACCTCTTTGACTTCATGTTGATACCCAGAGAACTGTCAGTACACTGGGTCTCTAGCCTACAATATTTGCTCAGCCCAAGCCAAATGGATACTGGGTTCCTTTCTCCTAAATTTCACCAGAAACAAGTCTTCCAGGCTTTTACTATATTTATTGTAACAATACATGTGAACACATTTCCCTAAAATTTGCTTATAGATTATTTGCTAAAAGTTATAGTGGTATTGCCTAATACATACTTTTATCTAGTCCACCTTAAAAATTTTAGTTTGTAAAAAAGCGCAATATAGGGTTTACAAAAATCATCAATAAGACATATCTAGGTAGGTGAGCATTTTCAAGATCCAATATCATTTCATCCCAGGATACTTGCCCTCAGCAGGAGCTCAGTGCATGTTTGCTGATGGATGGATGCCACATGACAACACCAGAGCTGACAGAAAATGGGTTCATTGTAAACACAGCAGGAGACCATAGCAAGGGGTGGGGTGGAGGAACTATGACTTCACTTTCAATATGCTACACTTTAAGGTGATTTTCTCCCTCACTGAATTGCCTGCTTCTTCAAATGAATTCACTAATCTCTTAAAAGGGGTGGTATAGATCATATTCTAAAACAGCATTGAGGAACTTAATAAATATTGGTAGAAAATGCATAAATAAACCGAACACCTTATCCCACCCCTACAATCCCCACAGTAAAGACAACAATTGTATTAGCATTTTTTCCTTTTTTTTCCTGAGAAACAGACTCGGGATATGTTTTCTCTTGATATAACATGGTATTGGATATTTGTGTTTAGGGAAGAGAAAAACTCAACAACATTATACACTAATATTTTATTTAAATATTTATTTAAAAGCTGAACCTTTGCCTGGTGAAAATAATAGCCTGTGATCCCAATTGCTCATGAAAATTAACAAATTAGCTGCTCCTGCTTATGTATTCCACTAGCATTTTAATGAGTTTCTGGTTTGATTTGAGGTCTGTGCTTGACTCTGAGATTTTAAAGATGAATAACTTACAGGCCTCACCCTCAAGCTCATAATCTAGTTGGGGAGATAAATTATGCAAACATATAAACGATAATACATGCTTTTGTAATCAATAATATCTATATTAAAAAAAAAGAAGTGGTCTAGGAACACAAAGAAGCAAGCAACAATATACTGGTATGACCAACCATGGATACCAAAGTTCCAGTCTAAATGATAGAAGGAGATGGTGAGGTGACCCTCTCACAAACATTTACAGTTAAAGTCTTTAGTATTTGAATTCACTAAGTTCAGTGTACAATTTTCTAAAGTATTTTTGAAATAGTTTTAGACTAATAGAATTTTAAAAAGTGTAGATTTTCCACATAGCCTTCATCCAGCTTCCCCTAATATAAACATACCTTACAAAGTCATAGTATAATTATTAAAATCAGAAGGTTAGCATCGATGCATTATATTAATTAATAAATGGAATTTACTAGGAATTTGTATAGGACATATGATCCAGCTGAAACCCTCCTCTCGGCTACAGCATTTTAAATACAGGTGAATGTCTTATAACAGGCCAAGGAGACTCAAATCAAGTGTTTACTAGTAAATAGAATTTACTGAAAAATGGAAGATTATTTTGCACTGGAATTTCTAGGTAGAGGATGAGAATCTTGGACTTATTAGAGGAGGAGTGTTTCAACTTCAGAAAAGGCCAGAGAATTATACAGTTTCTTAATGATATCACCATGTTATAGCTATACTCCCAAATGTTATATGATTAAACACATTGCATTTTCTTAAAACATGTTGACTTTGATTTTTCTGTCACATGCTAAAAAACACCTATATATTAGATATAAATTATATATCTATATTGATATATATATTGATATATATTGATTGGTGTACACAAGTGACTTCTTTCAGATAAGAGCATTTTAAGTCATGTCTATATATGTAATTACTTACATAATTTCCCTTGGAAAGAAAGCTATGCTTAAGTTATAGGAGATGAATCTGTGCTCTGAGTATGCTAACTAACTTGTCAAAACCTACGTTTTCTCATATGAGGAAAATCAAATATATCTTATTGATTAATGAGACAGTGTGCCTCAAGCTCCCAGCACAGAGGTATAGATTATGTGCTAGAGACTGTGCCAGGAAATTAATAAATGAATATGCTCCTTTCTATCACAAAATTCAAGGGGTATTCACATTGCTTTTACCAAAGATCATTCACTGAGAAGATCCAAGAAAGGCAGGTAAAGTTGTATTATGTCACCATATGAAATTCTGAATTGCACTGCTCTCTCTCTCCTTTGGTAGAAATGGTGACTTGTGGCATGCTGTGGCGATTGAAATTCTCCCATTATATTCAGAATTCAGATAAGAATTCTAATACGAAAACTGCCATGATTATTTTCCAGTTCTCATCTTTGAATGTCACAGCCAGGCCGGAAGCATGCTTGCCAAGTTTCCTGCCTGGAGGAAAATTGTGTGACTGAGTTATAAATACATTGATAGATCCAGCTGGAACTGTCTCTTGTAATTTAATATGCAAAGAAATAATCTGAATCATAGATAGACACAAGAAGCTCCTTTAAGATAAGAGCACTCTAAGTTGGACTCCACAGAAGACTTTCAAGAGCTTTCTTCCAGAAAAGAACAAGAGATGATCAAAGGGAAAGTAGGGTCAAGCTTTGTCCTTCAAGCCAGCATTAAATTGCCTGTCCTGGTCTTTGTTCCAAACATCAGCAAAAGGGCTTATACCACCTGAATTCTTCCTTTGTAGATTTAAAATCAAAGGATGGTCTATAAAATGTTTGCCAATATGGAAAGAAAATAGACTTGAATTTCTGAGAAGTGCATGTTTTCTACATTCTTGTGAGCTAAATAATGTGTATGTATACCTACTATAAAGGATATAACATGCTAAGGAGTGGAGGCAAAGGTAGGCTAAGAAATATGATTGCAATTGGATCCTGGCCTCAATATGTTGAAATCAAAATTCAATCCATATGTAGCTGAAATAGCTCTTAAAACATAATGATAATTTAAATTACTTTGAATTTATAATATTATGAGTGACCCGGCATGCGAAATCATGTGGCTCCGCCCACTCGTTCATGTACTGCCACCCACCTACTGCCCCACCTTGACACCCTAACCTCTCCACCAGGAGCTCCAGTGCGCCTGGCCATGCCCCCAACCCCTCTAGCCTTCTCTGGCTGCTTCAAGCCCCACCCTCGATCCTACAAATCGCCTCAAGCTGGTCCCATCCTCCCGGCACCTCCCTGCCTCCACCCTACCGCCAAAGCAATGTGAAGGCTCTGCCCCATCATGGCACCTGAGGAGGGTGTGGAAGACTCTTGCCTGCTGTGCTACACTCCTTCCACTGGCAGGTGGGCAGCAGAGTGCTCTGAGTGTGAGCAGTGGGTGGTGAAGGACTGGTGAGGGGGGTGCTACAGCTCTCACTCTGGCCTCCTCTGGGGGCCTCCCTGCTTCTGTCCTGTCTCCAGAGTAATGCATCAGCTCTGCCTCACCACACATGCACATGCACCCTCCTGCTGATTGGTTGTTACAGCGTGAGGGCATTAGGACCATTAGCATATTAGGACTTTATTATGTAGGATTATGTCAATAGTAGCATTAATAATTTAATTGGTAATTAATAATTCTTTTATTTGTGCTTTCTTTTTTTAATATATTTTATTGAGTTTTTACAGAGAGGAAGGGAGAGGGGTAGAGGGTTAGAAACATTGATGAGAGAGAAACATCGATCAGCTGCCTCTTGCACACTCTCTACTGGGGATGTGCCTGCAACCAAGGTACATGCCCTTGACCAGAATTGAACCTGGGACCCCTCAGTCCACAGGCCAACGCTCTATCCACTGAGCCAAACCGGTTAGGGCTATTTGTGCTTTCTTAATAAGAAGTCATACCATTCGGTAGCATATGGACTCTTTTCATGAACTATTGTTTTATAATTAATCACCTCAAAATAAAGATTATTATTTATCTTATTATGTAGAGTGTGTGAAAGATTCTCCACTGGTTTCACTTGGATTCATTTTTGTATTGTATTTATCTGAAGGGTTGAGTGTTATAGAAGGTTCTAGATCTTCTTTTGCAGTTTTGGTCTTTTGTACAGCTGCTGAGGCATCTCCATTCTTCTCTATGTGCCCTCTAAGCAGTAAATGACGGATTAAGAATTCAAATACATACATACCCCTGGGGCCAAAGTGTTTTGGCACACTGTATTTTCACTCTGTTCAGCACTTTCACCTACCTCAGATGTTTTTACTTCTATCATTCCTGTGAAAGCATTGCCCTGGATGTTTCATCAATAATGAATAGAGGCTCAGAAAAATTTATGATTTGCCAGAGGCAAACTGGTAGGATTTCATACAGAATATTGAACCTCACTCCCCCCCCCCTTATGTCCACTCATATTTCAATGATTCCATTCATTCATTAATTCATTCATTCTGATTGCTCTGTGGATTCTGCATTGTCAGGACATCAGACTAACTCTAGGTAGGCAATTTGAAAGCTATTGCAGGAGAATTATGATGATGCATATGAGAGGCTAGAGCTGTAGAGAGGTGAGATACTCTAAGATAACATTTTGAAATGAATCTTTGTGAGAGACCAGGACTTGTTTGTCCTCAGATCTATTCCTCAAACTTACCCTACTCTATATTTTACTGTGAGGATGGAGCTATGGCTTTCCAGCAGGCTTTATTTCTGAGGCTTCCTTGTCATTGCGATTCTTAACCAATGGGAGGCGCAGTGAAGGAGATTTGAAAGGAAAGAAACAGGAAGCAGGTGGAGTTTCATGTGATCCCACTCTGCCTTCCAGATCCATTCTCTGAGATAGCTGTGCATTTTTCATGTCTTCAGCCCCTGCTGGACAATCCCAACCCTTTTCCCACCAGTCTAAGCACAGTAGTATCTTCCTGTATTCCTCCTTTGATAAAATAATCTTTTCTTTGGCTTTTTGCTTATCTATCACCATTGTAACCAATTTCTGATTAAATCCCTCTTTCTTCCTAAGCATGGAGGTTTTTCTTTTCCTATTTGTATCTTGGACTGCTAGTGACTCTGTGATGGGTTTCATGAAGGGAGTGGGTGCTGGAAGCCAATTCCAGCATGT
This sequence comes from Murina feae, assembly GCA_004026665.1. Lineage (NCBI taxonomy): Eukaryota > Metazoa > Chordata > Mammalia > Chiroptera > Vespertilionidae > Murina > Murina feae. The sequence goes on from PVJC01022957.1 coordinate 22,298, forward strand.
CAGCAGGGCTGAACCATCTGGAGATGGCTGAGGGCATTTCCCCAAGCATTAAAAGGATGCATAAAGTAATTGCTTGCTGCCAGACAGCAAAGGGCATTTCAATCTACATCTTATTGCCTCCTACTGGTTAAACACCTGAACAGCTGTAGGCAGTATTTCCTCAGTCTTGACAATGGATTCTAACCCTACTCTTTGATGTATATATTTACCTTGCCTTAGGACAAATCTATACTAATAAAAAGATAATATGCTAATTGACTCTAACAGCAGAACGATTGGGAATGATTGGTCACTATGATACACACTGACTACCAGGGGGCAGATGCTCAATGTAGGCGCTCCCCCTGGTGGTCAGTGCCCTCCCACTTCATAATTGCTTACTGCCCAAATCTCCAGTATTTACAGAAGTGCCCTTAGTCTTGATCTCCCCATAGTCTGTTTCCAACAAAGCCAGTTCCTTTAGAGAAACTTTCAGAGCTCTTTGTTCTTATGGACTCTTCCTGGAAAAATTCTTTAAGCCACAGCTCCCAGCACTGGATGGGGGCATAGGCCTCTGTCTTCTAGCTGGCTTCTCCCATTGTAGACCTTCCACCCTATAATAAAATGGGCAAGATGGATAAAGGCCCCAGTGTTACCAGCTTTCTTCACTTGGGGGAGCTCTGCTCAGCCACAAGCCAGGCTGACAGCCTCTCTTAAACCAGCAGGTGGACATCCCCTGAGGGGCCCCAGACTGCTAGAGGGCACAGGCTGGGCTGAGGAAAGCCCCTCCCCCACCCCCACCCCCGCCGAGTGCACAAATTTTTGTGCACCGGGCCTCTAGTTGTGTTAATAAATAGCAAGGGGTCCTGAGACAAGAACTTATTTCCTTTAGCTAAGTCTTCTCCGACTCCCCATAATGCCTTCCAAAATTATGTTTCCTCTCTGTACTCTTGATTAATCTACACATAGTACCTTCTCCAGATTCCTGAACCCTTCTAGATGCTGGATCAAGACCACTGGCATTAAGTGAGGAACACAGGAATCACTATTTCAGGTTTGTGTGACTGGGTGGTTATATGTTCCTCTCCTTAAAATTCAGAAACCTTGTATGTGTGTGAGGTACGTGTTTTAAGACTTGGCTTTACTAACACCCCTCAAAAATGTTTTGCCTTGAACTCCTTATATGAAATAGATTTTCCAGCTTGGTCTCATTTTTGTTTGTTTGTTTGTTTGGGATTATTTTTGTTTTGCTTCATCTTTTAACATTCTGCATAAAAATCCAAGCTCCATATGGTGATTCCATGCCCCGCTCTTTATTATATTTCAAGTGCATCAAACATATTAAATTATAAATTAGTGTTTGTAGAAGATATGAAGGAGAAAAATGGGAGGGAGATAATGAGAGAGGAAGCATAGAGAAAGCATGTTCATCTATGCACTTTGCACTAATTCCCTCCAACTATGTCTATCTCCACTGTCCACATACAAACCCTATGTAACCAAGGTTCCTTGGCATCATGACAAACATGAGCCAAGTCCTCCGGCCTCCTGAAAATATTATGGATGTCAAGGACTAGCCTGCATTTTTCACTGTACCTTCCCTGGATATTACAATTGTTATTACAATTGTTTTCTCTACTGTCAGGAGCCACCTTTACCATTAAGTTAAGTCTCAGATGGCAATATATTTCCTGTGGATGAGCTTTCACATGTGTCTGTCATTGCACCACCTAGATTCTTGTTTTGTGTGTGTCTACCTGTCTAAACAACTTTAAAAGCCCAACACTTGTATTCTCCTAGATATAGACTACTCTAATTAGAGGGCAGACCCCATCCTAATCAATGCACCTCCACCCAAATGCAATTAACCAGCTCATAGCCAGCCTTGTTCTTAGGTGGAATGCTTGGAAAGTAACATGGTACAGAAAAAGGTGTATTGACTTGGCAATTAATCATAGCCAGGTTCATCAAACCTCTGCAAGTCACTCCTTTGTTACTCCAATAAATCTCTTCCCTTATCTGAGAATAAGTTTTCACATTTAAAAGTAAAATTATCCAATGATGACTACTGTACCTGAAATCCAAGGTACATTAAATAAACATTTGTTGAAGAAAAGAATGACATCCTATCTCTGTGGCTATGAGATTTATGTGATTTTATACAAAATAATAACCCACTGCCCATTCCACCACGTTACTCATAAAATGTTACCTCCCAAACCTCCAACTCATGATTAATATTAAATTGCTAAGCCACAAATCATGCTTATTCTGTTGAGTCATTAGGATCATCATTAATGCCTGGGGAAATCCCAGAAGACTACCTCCCTCATGTCTTCACTTGGTTGAAGTAATTATCAGGGTCTAACAATGGCTTCCTAGAACCCTGTCCACATAATTGATCCCATAGGACTCTCATCTCCACATTTCTGAACTTCATTCCATCTCCCATCACAAAGTACCTCATTTCCTTCTAAATTCTTGAATTTTCAGGTTATGAGTCACATTACAAACATGGAGTCATCATCCTCTGACCATGTCCAGTTGATTTTTCTCACAGAAATATCTAAATACATTAGTTCCCCACCCCCATATTCACTACATATGTCTTAACTCTAGTCCGCATTGGATTACTCCTCAGTAACTTCCTATATAAGTAGCCTGCTCATCAGATCATTTGAGGATCCTCATTTCCTGTATATTTCACTGTTTATATTGCTATTCCAGTGACTTCCCTTTTAAAAAAATGAAAATCCTATCTAGTCATTATCTTTCTCAGTTTCCTTATCTGGGTCCTCATAGGAGAAGGCCAACCTTCTAACCATAATATATTCCTGTAATCCAGACCCTCCCTACTTCCCCTACACACACACACACACACACACACACACTCTAACACATAAAAACACACACTACACACACATACAAAAACCCTCCTCACATTCCACACCAGCATGGTACCTTTGTTATAATGAGTGACCCAACATTAACATGTCATTATCCACCAAAGTTCATAGCTTACATTATGGCTCATTCTTTGTGCAGTATAGTCTAGGAGTTTGATAAATACATATTGATGTGGACATGTATCCACCTTATAGTGCCAACAGTACAGTTTCACTGCCCTAAAAATCCCTCATACTCCAGCTATCCATCATTCCCTGGCCCCAGGACACTGATCATTTTAATGTCCCCACTGTTTAGCCTTTGGCAGAATACTCTGTAATTGGAATTACGCAGCCTTTTCAGATTGGTTTCTTTCACTAGGTAATATAATGTAAGGCTTCCTCCATGTCTTTTTTGGCTTGATAGCTCATTTCTTTTTGGGTTTGTCTTTTATTCTGGTAACTCTTTAGGGAGAAATTCATGCTATATAATGAGGCTCACATCATTTCATTTCTATTGCACCTGATGATAAAGGACTTGAAAAGTACTGATCTACTGAACTCTGAATAGACATACAAACCCTCAAAATTAAAAATATTTTATTTTCTTAAAAAATGCACAACAGAAAAGATTGTTGAACAGGGAACAAAAATAAAACTTAGCAGAGGATGAAAAATATAATATACCACCAAACACATGGTTTCGGCAATCATACCCACATTATCACTGTCCTTGGCATTTTGCTTCCCCACCAACAGCCTCTAAGAATAAACAATAAGAAGGAACAGCTTGTAAATCTCTTCATATGCTGTCCCAAACATATGTTATCAAAACGTTCCCTTTATAAAAATGTCATTACAAGAATTAAAGTTAAATCAGGCCTTTATGGGTTTAATTATTCAGTACATTGTATTTTAATTATTTATTAATATTCTATCTTTGACAAATATTTCCAGAGAATTGGGGAGGTTATAACAAAAAGATTAACTGACTCTATTAATATTCTGGAATGAGCCTAGTCTATGCATCAAGTGGGCAAAGCACATCCATCTTCCTCTAGGAGACCCCAAGACTAGCTTTACAACCTTGGGGAAACTATATAACATCTTTAAGCATTCAATTCCTTATCAGTAAAACAGACATAGCAATAATGTCTTTTGCATGAGAGTCTTAAAAGGATTAATGTAAAGAGGTAGCATAATGCTTGACACTTAAAATGAAGTGCTTAATAAATATTTTCCAATGTTGAATATTATTTTCAGTCACAAGGTAATATATATTTTATACTGATGGGAGGGGTTAGGGAATGCCCTGGGAAGGTAATGCTTTTGAACTGAGATTTAAAAAAGACAAATAATTGAGTTTTAGAGAGAGAGCCAGAGAGAAGGAGAGAAAGAGAAACATTGATCTGAGAGGGAAACATCTATCAGCTGCTTCCTGTAGGCTCAAGTCAGCAACCCAGGAATCAAACCAGCAACCTTTAGGTGCATTGGATAATCCCAACTAGCTGAGCCACACCCCACAGGGCTTAACTGAGTCTTAAAAGATGATACAATGATTTCTGAGTAGAAAA